>JAPDVU010000004.1:135170729-135431080 GCA_026230045.1 Corynorhinus townsendii
GGATAATATGAGTAATAGACACTATGGAGTGCACCAAGTAATCTTTCCTCTAGGGTGTTCTAAGATTGTTATTTAAAATAGATCATCTAGGTGTGCCTCCCCAGCACTTCTGATATGCCCACACATGGCTAAATCTCAGTGGGAACACAATTTAGGCTCAAGGTGTTACAGACACACCTGAGACTTGCTATTATTATGACAAATTAGCTTTTTACTGGGTAGTTAAAGAGTGGTTAGATGCCTACTTCCCTAATGCCAGGCTGTCAACTGTAAGTGTGGCTGCCCCTTTTAGTCCTCCCACCTCTAATTGCATGTTTTCAATCAGTTATGCTTTGACAGGACAGCTAACCAAGATTGGTAGTACTTTACGTGAAACATGAGTCTATAAAATATGTTCAAAGATCTTATTGTACTAGTTCTCAACATTTTTGAAATCATACAATTTTTAGCAGCATATGCTAATTGATGGGCAGTCTCCCAAAACAGTTTTAAAGATTAGATTTAATTACAACACAAACAGTACTTCAATAGTATTTTTGCCTCTGTCTGCCATCTTCTTTTGTCAGTTGTCATTCCATAGACCATCTTACATAACACCAATTATCTCTCTGTTATTTGGACCCACTGAAACACATTGTCACTGTATTGTTTTCTGTAGAAGTGTTCATTTCCCCTAGCAAGTTCTCTTATACATTTTTTATATTCTGGTAAACATAAAACTTTTCTTTGAACATACACTTTTAGATAACTCTAATTCATGGCACAAGACCTACTCAGGTCAGTTTTTCATATGAAAGATGTCTTTGAAGCAGCATGATTATGATCCAGTAAGACCAAAATATGGTTGCCTATATTGAAAAAAGTCACACCATTGTGCTGTAGCACACTGAGAACCCCACTGCTTCTACTGAGCTGTCCTCCAGTGGCTGCAGCAGCGGGGTGATGGGCTGGTGCCTTCCCCTGATCAGCCCAGTCGCCTCAGTAGGACATCCCCTGAGGGCTCCCAGTATGTGAGAGGGGGCAGGCTGGGCTGAGGGGACCCCCCCACTAAGTGCACAAATTTCGTGCACCGGGCCCCTAGTATATGTATATAAAAAGAGGTAATATGCAAATTAGCCAGGAGGCCGTAATAGTCACGACCAGCTCAGGAGGAGGTTGCGCACACAGATGGGTGGGAGGGATCTGCTTGTGTAGTGAGGCAAGCCAGGGATGGCACAACCTCTGGAGTAGAGAGGCAGGGGGGCATGCTCAAGCCACCGCAGCCACCTGGCCCCAGCAGCCCCGGGAGTGGAGAGGCAAACGGGCATGCCCAAACCTCCACCACCACCTGGCCCCAACAGACCCAGGAGTGGGAGCGGAGAGGCAGGGGCGCATGCCCAGGCTGCCGCCGCCACTGCTGGCTGACCCCAGCAGGCCTGCCTCTGCGCATGAGCTGCAGAGGAAACACCTTTTCTGACTGCTCATTGGCTAAGCTCCCGGTATGCCACTCGCAGCATTCTTGATAACTTGGGTAACAAGAATCCAAGAAGGTGATCTAGGGTTTTTCCACCTCACTCCTGGAGGAAAAAATGAAGGTCCGCTGCTGAAGGAGCTAAAAAATGTCATATCCTGCCCTAGCCAGTTTGGCTCAGTGGATAGAGCCTCAGCCTGCCGACCACAGGGTCTGGGTTTGATTCTGATCAAGGCATGTTCCTAGGTTGCAGGCTGCTCCCTGGCCGGGGCCCAGGTCAGGACTCATAAAGGAGGCAACCAATTGAAGTGCCCCTCTCACATTGATGTTTTTCTCTGTCTTTCCCTCTCTCTTCCACTCTCTCTAAAAATCAATGGAAAAATATCCTCAGGTGAGGATAAAAAAAAAAAAAAAGAAAGAAATTTCATATCCTATGAAAGAGACATCTTGAAAATGCCTAAAGAAAGTTGTCATTTTTTTCGTGGTGAAGGGACTGGACTCTGTGTTGATGAAAATACCTTGGTGGCCGGCAGTGGCAGCAGCAGCAGGGTGATGGGGGTGGCACCTTCCCCTGATCAGCCTGCAGAGGGAGGCCAGACTGCAGTTTAGGACATCCCCTGAAGGCTCCCGGACTGTGAGAGGGTGCAGGCTGGGCTGAGGGACCCCCCCCCTCAGTGCATGAATTTTGTGCACTGGGCCTCTAGTTTACAATAAATTTCCTTCCACACCTTCTTTCTAACCTCTCCTCAAACTTTTATCTGTATTCTGTCTATTTCCTTCATGATAATTAAAATAGGAATACTATCTGGGTCAAGAGAAAGAAAAGCTTTCTTTTCAAACCATATTTATATAGATCAATCTTTTGACACACCAGGCTTCACTCTGAGTCTTAGAAACTTTGAGAAAATGTGAGTAAAGTGTAACACATTTTTTGAACCACATACCCTTTGAATTCCTGAACATGCCAAAAGGAAAAGAAGATACACAATTTCTGTGTGTCTCAATATTTCCCCTCCCCCACCCCACAATGGGGAGGATTTTACAAATAATTTACTGGATGGCTATGGTTACTATTCTGATTTCCTTGGGCGGTTCTAAATAAAATATCATAAACTGGATTAAAATAATAGAAATCTCATAGTTATGGAGGCTCAAAGTCTGAAATCAAGGAGTCAGCAGTGTCATGCTCCCTCTGAAGGCTCTACGGAAGAATCCTTGCTGTCAGCATTCCTTGGTGTTCCCTGACTTATAGCTGTATCACTCCAATCTCCTGCTCTGTTGTCATATGTTCTCTTCCCTATGTGTCTTCTCTGTGTGGGTAACTTTTAATCCAGGCTGGCAGTGATTCTGATGATATGAAATTCTCAAAAACCTTGTCAGTTTTTCATGCAATTAACAGGGGTGTAAGCCATCCAGATGAGAGCCTTTCACAAATCTTTCCTGGATAAAACTGTTTTTATTCCTGGCTTCTGTTAAGATGGTTCATTGAATCCACTGAATATAAGCTTTTTTTTTTTTTTTTTAAAAGAAAGGTGGTTCAGCTATGCCCTGCGAGATTGGGAGTTCAATTTGTATTGTTTTAGCCAATTGTAGGACGAGTTTCTGGGTTTGGTTTTCAGAAACCTCAGCTCTTCAGCTACAGGAGGTAAGAATTTCTTTCAGAACAGACATTGAACTTTTTAGGTCATTTGTGCTGCAGATGAGCTGGGAATTTGAAGCATTCTTTTCTTTCCCCATTTCCTCCAGTGCAGTTTGGAGCAATAAGTCACTTTCATTATTATACTCATTAGACAACAATATTCTAAGGTATCAAATGCATGGTCACCCAGAACCTCATCTTTTATAGATATTTGATGAGTGATATGCAATGGTGACATCTTGTGTTACCTTTATGTCCACATCATGCCATGGACTATCAGCACCCTCTTTAACACTAGTGCCTTTAAATCTAATTAGCTTAGAGGACCCATTCCAGAATCCCCAGACCCAACTTAGAAAACTCATCCTTAAGATTCTGTTCCTCTAGCCCAGCCAGTGTGGGTCAGGGTTGAACACTAACCTCATGCACCAGGAGGTTGGAGTTCAATTCCCGTTCAGAGCACATGTACAGGTTGCAGGCTCAATCCCCAGTAGGGGTTGTGCAGGAGGTAGCCCATCAATGATTCTTTCTCATCATTGATGTTTCTATCTCTTTCTTTCTCTTCCTCTATGAAATCAATAAAAAATAATATATATAAATATTTAAAGTAAAAAAAGAGATTCTGTTCCTCTAAAACCATCCCCCAAAACCAAGACCTGTATTAGTCAGGATTCTCCAGAGAAACAAAATCAGTAGGATACAGATATTAAGAAATTTATTTCAAGGAATTGGCTTAACAATTGTAGGGATGGCAAGTTTGAACACTGTAGGGCAGGCCAACAGGTTGGAAAGTCTTAGGGAGGATTTGGTGTTTTAGTTTTGAGGCAGAATTTCTTCTTTCTCAGGGAAAGTTCATTTTTTTTTTTTTTGCTTTTATGACCCTCGAGCTGATTGGTGGGAGCCCACTATTCTTCTTTTATAGTCAACTGGTTGTGGGTGTTAACCACATCTGGAAAGTGTTAGATTGAAGTGTTAGATTGGGTATTATGGCCTGGCCCAGTGGACATATAAGACTAACCACAGTCTCAGAGTAGAGGTGTCAAGAGAAGAAAGGCACAGCCAGCCATGCCTCCTGCTGTGCTCACAGAGTGTCACTCCTGTTGCAGGTAGGACAGAGCATAAAAAGGTACTCTCTCAACAGAGTGCAGAGGTTATTAAACTCTCTTGGGAGAGAAGGAGGGAGTGGCTGTGAGCATACCTTGAGTTTTTTTCTTATAAACCATTTTGGAATTTTTTTCACATGACATGGCAGAGAACTTTCAGAAAGGACTAGGAAAACAACACCTGCCGCCCCTCCTCACACCATACTAGTATGTAGCTTCTTCAGCAAACAGACAGGTGATGCCAGTTAAAAATGCCTGCCAGCTTTCCACTAACCCATCCCTCTGCAGAAAATTTGGGTCTAATAAGCCCCATATATGCTCCTTTTAAAAGCTCCATCCTAACACAACTATCGAAACGATGGTCCTATTAATTTCATCTTAAGGATTATGGGTGATCGTTAGCTTTTTAATGCATTGACTCCAGGATCCCAAGAAAATTTTCTCCTGGGTTCCTATTATGCTTCCTATGTTTATCCAGCACATTTACCTTTCAAAGAGTTTGCACATCCATTTTCTGCTCCATTATCCCTTTGCTTCCATGTGTGTCTGTCCTCTCGTTCCACTGTCCTGCCTCCAGTCCTCCTTCAGTTCTTCTTTTTCACCCCTTGGCATCTTTCTCAGCCTCTTTATTTCTTTTCCCTTCTGTCACTTTTTAGCAAATATTGGTTTAGGTTTCTTTAAAAAAGAAATATATATATTATTGATTTCAGAGAGGAAGGGAGAGAGAGAGAGGGAGAGACAGAGAAACATCAATGAGAGAGAATCATTGATGGGCTGCATCCTGCATGCCCCCTACTGGGGATCAAGCCCACAACCTGGCATGTGCCCTTGACCAGAATCGAACCTGGGACCCTTCAGTCTGCAGGCCAATGCTCTATCCACTGAGCCAAACCAGCTGGGGCTGGTTTAGGTTTCTTGATATATCTTTTTAAAGTGTCTGAGTGGATGTTATGTTTTAGTTTTATTTAAACACTAAACTAATGATTACATTATTGATTTTTTTTTTTTTTTGCCTCTGTCTGCCACCTTCTTTTGTCAGTTTTCATGTAATAGCATCCTGCTTTATCTGACTAACCTTTGTTCTCTTTTGGTAAGACCAGGGATGGCTTGTGGATTGGGCACAGCAGGCACAGGGCCCATAGCATATAAGAATTTGTTTTAGGGGCCCATGAAAATGCTTTGCTATCAGAGGGGGAAAAAAACAAATATAGTTCAGTTTAGATTGTATTCATCTTTGTGCCAACACAGTGATATATTAATGTGTGTGTGTGTGTGTATACGTGTGTGTGTGTATATATATACACACATATATATATTCCTATATATTAAAGAGCTAACATGCTAATTAGACCAAACAGCAGAACAACTGTCCAGACGACCTTCCGGATGAAGCTGGGGCTGCGAGGGCCAAGCCCTTTGCATGAATTTTGTGCATTGGGCCTCTAGTATATATAATAAAATAAATATATACGTATACATACATACACACACACACACACACACACACACACACACACACACACACACACACATATATTTACTAGAGGCCCAATGCACAAAGTTTCATGCAAGAATAGGTCTTCCTTCCCCTAGCTGCCAGCACCGGCTTCCCTCTGGCACCCAGGACCTGGGCTGCTTTGCTCCGGCTGCTGCCAGGCACCTGGGACCCGGGCTGCTTCGCTCCAGCTGCCACTGCCACCCACCAGGACATGGGCTGCTTTGCTCCTGCCACTGCCAGGCACCCGGGACCCAGGCTGCTGTGCTCCAGCCGCTGCCAGGCACCCGGAACCCGGGCTGCTTTGCTCCAGCTGCTGCCAGGCATCTGGGACAGGGGCTGTTTCACTCTGGCCACTGCTGCCACCCACCAGGGGTCTGCTCCAAGCCGCGCCACGGCTGCTTGGAGCATGCCCCCACCCCTGGTGTGTGTCCACTGGAGTGGGGGGCGAGTCCCCTCCCACCCAACTGTGCACGCAGCTCCTCCTGAGCAGTTGTGATGCAGCCTTCTCCTGAGCTGGTCGTGACACCCGACTAATTTGCATATTATCTCTTTATAGATAGATAGATAGATAGATAGATATACACACACACAAATATAATCGACTGGACTTCACAAAATAAAAAAAAATATATAGTCCAGCCTAAATTATATTCATATGTATGTCAACCATAATACTATAAATCATAAATATATATATATCTTACTTATATAAATAAAATAAAATATATGCATATGGAGCAAGCGACCCACAAAAGCAAAAAAGGCAAAGATGACTGCAGCCTATGGAAGACAATACAGACCAAATAAAGCAACATTAAGTTTTAAAACACACAAGTTAATGTGGTCTGTAAAATCTTTGATTTTTAAAAAATATATGTGTATTCATTTTAGAGAGGAAGGGAGAGGTGATGAGAGAGAATCATTGATTGGCTGCCTCCTGCATGCTACCTCTCTACTGCAGCCTGCTGGGGTCAAGCCCACAAAACATGGGGCATGAGCCTGAATGAGAACTGAATATTACCTTCGGTAACCTCCTGGTTCATAGTTCGTTGCTCAACCCTGAGCCATGCCGGCTGGGCTCTTCTATGACTTCTTACATTCAGGATAAAGGCCAAAATCCATCCGTGTGATAGAAGCCTTTTATACTTAACTTCATTTTATATCTTTCTCCCTTAAATTCACTATTTGGTTAATCTATGCTTCAGTTTTGGGACACACCTAATCGTTTCCACCTCAGGGCCCCTCTGCGTGGAACATTCTCCCCCTGCGAGTCTCTTGGTCTTCTGTCCATCCTTTTGACTTCAGTTTAAATGTTACTGGCTTAGGGGATACTTTCATAGCACTTCGTCTAGACTGGAGCCTTTTTTCATTTTCTCAGAACTGTATTTTGAATTGTGTAGTATTGATCACCTGCTCATTTGATTATTATTAATTTAATACTCTCTCATTCCACTGTATGGTTCATGAAGGAAAGGCTATTTTCCATTTTGACCCCCCACTCAATCTCAGGCCTAGGATACTGTTAGGTATAAATATTCAGACAATATTTGTAGAGCAAATGAATAACCCTGAGTTGATTAACTATATGAACACTTTTGAGAATTTTTAAGAAAAATTAAAATGTTTAATCATATGTAAGTTTTTGAACAATGACCTCTAATCCCCCTTTTTTCCCACTCATTCTATAGATAGAAATGTTATTAATTGCTATACAACTGTGAGATAAACATTTAATGGCAGACATGAGAACTCAAGAACTTGAAAACTCAAAATCCATGAAAATATATTTAAAAATCTTATTAATTTTAATTGAAATTTTTAGTATAATTGAATTAAAATTTTTCTTTTTACTTCTTAGGAAAAAAAAAGAAGTCATTCGGGTTACCCCTCTGAAACATATTTTCCAAAGGCATCCTCAATACTAATAAACATTTTCCAAATAAAACCTCTTATGTAAAAGTTTTCTTTGAAATTTATCTTTCACTGAAAGTGACCACAACTCTAGATAGAGGCTGACTTGACCAACCAAATGATTGTGACTCTGTCTCCTGGTTGTTCCATGTCAGGTAAGCAAACTCAGGTCATTCCAGGTAAACCAAATACATCTTATTTGGCTTTGGTTCAATTACTAAAGTACATGTCTCTCTTTAAAAAAAAAAAAAAGGGTATAATCTGCTTTTTCTTCTGGATTACTGTGGGTGAGTCTGTGTCCTTAGTTGAGAAAGGTGGATTGAATTTGGCAGATCTAAATAAAGTGCAACTGCTAGAACTTTGATTTTAAGGAATATGTTAATGAGTATTCCGTGAAAAAAAATCTTAGCTGCTTATGGGCAGGCATCTCAAACTTTCTTCCTGCTCTTGAGACAAAGATTTTCTAAGCATAGAAGCTAGAGGAAATGTTAGGAAGCAACGCAGTTTGCAATACATTAGAAACAGCTCCAGTAAGAGAGGAAGGGGAAATGCTAAAGGGTTTACATTTGGTATATGCTGTTAACTTACTGGAGTGCTTTTAAAGAATGTTTCTATTTTCCTTCATTTAAATTTTATTTTATTGTGGAACATGTAACATGAGATCTACTCTCTTAACAAATATTTAATTTAACAGTACATTATTGTTGACTATAGACACCATGTTGTACAGTGGATTTCCACAGTTTATATGTTGTGCTTTTGAACATTACTATGATTTTTCTTTGAATTTATTTCTCTGTCCTCTAAAAGAAAATTTTATTTCTAAAACAAAAGATCAGAACTCATCTCTGTTATGTTAATACAAGCTAGTAAAGTCTGTTTTATCTATAGGAAAACACACAGCAAATCATGCTATGTTATGAAGTTCAGTGTAGGGCAGTGGTCGGCAAACTCATTAGTCAACAGAGCCAAATATCAACAGTACAACGATTGAAATTTCTTTTGAGAGTCAAATTTTTTAAACTTAGACTTCTTCTAATGCCACTTCTTCAAAATAGACTCGCCCAGGCCGTGGTATTTTGTGGAAGAGGCACACTCAAGGAGCCAAAGAGCCGCATGTGGCTCACGAGCCACAGTTTGCTGACCACAGAGGCCGGGGGTGGGGGGGGTGGGGGGGAGAGATCTGAAACTTTAAGGAATTAGGCCAAGTAATAAATGCTGCGATAGTTCTCAAGGGCCATTCTCAGGGATAATAAATCCTGAAGCTACAGAAAGAATCAGTATGTTCAAGAATGACATAGATAATAACATTTCTTTTGCAAGGAGTGAGCTAGGAGTTAGGGTATTTCTCTTCTCAAAAAAGGAGGTAAGTTACCATAAGCACTTTGCCCTGCCTTTGATTTGCCTCTGGGGTTCAAGGTTGATGGATCTTCTCTTTGGTTGTGAAGGCTCCTTTGTATTTTTGGCATAATATAAGTTTACATAAAGACATGGTTCCATCTCAAGTGTCAATTATTTATGAAAAAGCTACTCAGCAATATCAAATCAATTAATAGCAATTTAAAAACATTGGTCTCAGTTCTATTATAAATATCTTTGAGGAACTCAATAATGTAAATTACTTCATTTATTATCTATTTTATCTACAAAGAATGCTATAATCATAAAACCTTAGCAAATAGTACTATTTAAACACTAGATATATGCTGAGTATTCACATTTTTGATAGAGTTTGAAAATAAACTATGCTTTTGTAGCCCCTAAGCATATACAAACAATCTAAGGCAATATACATTACAGGCTTCTTTAAAAAAAAAAAGTAAATTCTTACCCCTGCTGATCAGCTCTGTGGAATTAAACAATTCACTGGGACTTAGTTTCCTCATCTATGATCAATAAAATGAGGCATCAGAATGAGCATTTGATTATATTTTCTCTAAATTGCCTTTTAATGCAATCATTCTATAATTATGAGTAATATAACTTCATTTCAACTTAAAATTTTCTCAGCAGTAAAACACTTACTGCTATTTTATAAATATGACTTGGACTTTTTAAGCTAGTGCTGCTAAAAAGGCAATGAGAACCCAATCTGGTGAAAGTGAACATAAGTATTCAAATTTGACATATTGCCTTTATAAGTATTAATAAAGAATCAAATATTGCACAATTCCCCACTCTGCAAAGATTCTCCAATAGGAAAGTCCAATTACTGTTTTTCATGCATGCTACTTTTGTCTTTCCAATTACTGTATGAATCATTAGCACAAAAAAAGAAGTCCCCTTTGAAAGAGCAACTTAGCAACTTCCCTCTCTGTTTTATTCAAATAGCTTTAATGACTTATTTTGAAGGAAAGACCTAAGATAAATATTACTGATGGTATTTCAGCATTAGTGCTAAAAGTCAAAATTTTAAAGACAGATAATTTCTATAAAATCCATCAGCCAAAACTATATTTGGGACAGCATAGATTATAATTGAGAAAATATGTACATGGCCATTAAACTGATCCAAACATTATAAATGCATTATCACTATAAGCTGCAGGAGTCTAATTCTTTGTGGGTGGAGAAAAAGGAAAGTGACATTCTGACTGTAGAGATCTGGGAGAAATGACAATTACAGTATAGGTAAAGAAGGACTATTTCCATGCTATATAGGTTAATTTTTTGGCAGAGAGATTCTCTCTGAAGTAGTTAAATTAAAGAGGCTTCTCCTGAATTAAAACAAGTTGATGAGCTCTGCTAAGGCTTTGGAGACTGTCAAAATTCTGACAACAATGCATACTTTAAGTATTTGAAGAGGAAAGAGTAAGCATCTCTTGAATAATCAAGCTCTGCTTTAAGAAATTCTCAATACCTAAATGAACAGAATTAAGAACTTGAATATAATATATTTTAATAGCTAGGCAAGTTTTTAGAGTTTGAGAAAATGTTTTTCTTATTTTCCCCCTAAAACCTTTATTATCATATTGATTAAAGGAAAGTATAAACTTTGTAAAGTATAAGATTGTCTAACCACTATGCTGTACACCTGAAACTAATACAAAATTATATTGAATGTAAACTGTAATTAAAAATAAAAAGTCATGGGGATATAAAGTACAGCAAATAGTACTATAGGAATATAGTCAATAGTACAAGGAATATAGTCAATAATATTTTAATAACTATGCACAGTGTCAGATGGGTATTAGACATACAGATGACCACTTCTTAAATTATATAAATGTCTAATCACTATGTTGTATATTCCAAACTAATGTCAATTGTAATCCTATCTAATAAAAGAGTAATATGCAAATTGACCATCACCCCAACGCACAAGATGGCTGCCCCCATGTGGACACAAGATGGCCGCCACAAGATGGCCATCAGAGGAGGGCAGTTGGGAGGGACCAGGCCTGCAAGGGAGGGCAGTTGGGGGTGACCAGGCCTGCAGGGGAGGACAGTTGGGGGCAACCAGGCCTGCAGGGGAGGGCAGTTGGGGACAACCAGGCCTGCAAAGAAGGGCAGTTGAGGGCGACCAGGCCTGTAGGAGAGGGCAGTTAGGGGCGACCAGGCCAGCAGGAAAGGGCAGTTAGGGGTGACCAGGCTGGCAAGGGAGGGCAGTTAGGGTTTACCAGGCCAACAGGAGAGGGCAGTTGGGGGCGACCAGGCCTGCAGGGGAGGGCAGTTAAGGGTGACCAGACTGGCAGGAGAGGGCAGTTAGGGTTGATCAGACTGTCAGGGGAGGGCAGTTAAGGGCAATCAGGCCAGCAGGGGAGCAATTAGGCATTGGTCAGGTTGGCAGGGGAGTGGTTAGGGGGTGATCAGGCTGGCAGGCAGAAGCGGTTAGGGGTAATCAGGCAGGCAGGCAGGCCAGTGGTTGGGAGTCAGCAGTCCTGGCTTGTGAGAGGGATGTCCGACTGCCCATTTAGGCCCGATCCCGGACATTCCTTGAGAAGTCCCAGATTGAAGAGGGTGCAGGCCAAGCTGAGGGACACCCTTCTGCACCCCCCACCCCCACCCGCCCCATGCACGATTTTGTGCACTGGGCCACTAGTATGTATACACACACATACACACATTAGTGGCTAGATTATCATGCTTTCAGAGATCATAATAATCTGGCCGCTCAGTGTGTGTGTTTCATTTTTATTTATTTATTTTTATTTTATTTAAAAGTATATCGTTGAAAGTATTACAGATAATTAATACTTCTAGAATGGGGGCAGAATATTGTTTGTTTGTTTTACTTCTTTAGGTGATGCTAAAGTCAAGTTAGGGTTGAGAACCAGCGATTTTACCACGATATGAAGGGACATCATTTCAATTATGGCATCTCTTCCTCAAACATGGTAAGAATATTTGAGATGTAATTTGTTATTGGCTCAGTTGGAAAAATGGATTACAAATTCATTTCTATTGGCTTGTATTATCATTAAACTTTTAATGTATAAATTATTTGTAGGTCATATTAAGTAAAAGACTTCAAGTTTCAGAAGGTTAAAATATAGAAAAGATAAAACTAAAATCTATAATTCTAAGGTAAGCATACTACATTGTTACTTTTTGTAGTCATTTGATCATTTTCCGCACTGTGTTTTTTTTTTTCATTCTCTTTGAATCTTCTATGAGAATCATAATCCATCTATATTAAACAGAAATCATTGTTTTGGGAATATGATATTAGATTAAAGTGATATATTAGGATAGAAATGGGATTGGAACCAAGAAACCCACAGATATGTGGCTGTTGGAATCCAATAGATAGGTAATGAAGTCCAATTCAGTCAGTGAAAATGATCCATGAGACTCTAGATATACAATAGACTGGACTGGGGAAAAGGCTGACTATAGCATGGTGTTTCTCAAAGTAAATCTTAATAACTTGAGATCTTTGATAAAATTCATATTTTATTTTCATCTAGAGGCCTGGTGCATGAAATTCATGCACAGGTAGGGCCTGGCCTGTGATCAGAACCAATCAGGTTCCCCGTCTCCCCCCTCCTCCTTCCTTAGCTGCCTGTGTGCCGCCACCACGCAGTTCCCCCCGCCTTGTCACCTCCCCACCTCCTCCTTCTCTTGCTCCCTCAGCACCCTACAGGCACCTCTGCATGCCCACCATATTCCACACCGCCCCCTGGTGGTCAGTGCACGTCATAGAAAGCGACTGAACTCCCATTTTCCCGGTCAAACTCCTGAGGGGACACTTTGCATATTAGCCTTTTAGATATGTGGTAAAATATGCAAACATAAAACATCTTAACTATTTTAAATATACAGTTCAGTAGTGATAAATATACTTCGTGTTGTGTAACCAATCTATAGAACTTTTTCAATTTTTGAAACTGAAACTCTAAACCCATTAAACAACAACTTTCAATTTCTTCCTAACCCCTGGCCTTGGCAATGCCATTCTACTTTCTGTGTCTGAATTTGCCTACTCTAGAGACCTCAAATAAATGTTAATTGAATCATATAGTGTTTGCCATTTTAAGACTGGCTTATTAGCATAATGTTCTCAAGGTCTTTCTCCATGTTGTAGTTTATGTCAGAATGTCCTTCCTTTTTAAGGCTAAATAATATCCTATTGTGTATATATATACCACATTTTGTTAATCTATTCATCTGTTAGTGGACATTTGAGTTTCTTCCACCTTTTGGCTTTTTTGAATAATGCTGCTATTTACATAGGGGTACACATAAGTTTTCAAGATTCTGCCTTCAATTCTTTTGGATATTCCTCCTAAAGTGGGGTTACTGCATTATATTAAATTTTATATTGTTGGGTTCCACTTTGGCTGTCCTAAAATGGACAAGATCCAGGAATTTGCATTTTAACATATGTGTCCCAGGTGATTCTTAGATTCTGTAAAGTTTGAGAAGCACTGGATTTATCTGTGAACAATTTCAGGTGTCAGTAATAACCAAAATATTTCTAAGCTGATACTGTTAATATGTCTGTTAGTGAGATACAGTGCCAAAAGATTATGGAGTGGGAGGAGTAGCATATTTGGAAGATGGTTGTGCTTGATTTAGGAAACAGATGTCTTTTTTACTTAACAGAAGCCCCAAATTGCCTCCTGTCTCTTTAATTTGCCTCTATACACTTAATCACTTGACATTGAAAGTTTCCTATATGTCTGACTCTATTAAGCTCTGGGAATGTAAAGGTGAATGGAGGATTATATTAGACACATAAGTTGATTTGCTGTCTTACTCAACTTTTCTTTTACGTAACAGGCTCTCTCTTAGTCCAGGAAAACTCCAGGCTCTGTGACACTAGCATTCCCTGGGCCATAACAGACTGGATGAGAGCTGGACACCTGCCCTAAGGACAATCAAGTGACTAGAGACTCCCTCTCCAGAATTTGAAGGACACATAATGGCTCTAGTCAGTAACTTGTGGTAATGAGTGTATGAATTATGACTATATCCCAGTGATGGTCATGACATCTTTCCAGCTAATTCCTTCAGATCTTAGTTTACATGTCACTTTCGAAAGAAGGCTTTGCTGACATCTTAGACAATGTCAGATCTGCCTGATATTTTATTTTCCTGGTGCTATGCATTCCCAAGTTAAAATTCATTGTGACAAGCCTTAGATTTCAAACATCCTATCTAATAAAGAGGAAATATGCTAATTAACCATCACTCCATCACAAAGATGGCTGCACCCACAGCTGAGGCCAAGTTCCCATAAGGAGCCTTAACAAGCAATCAGCAGGGACCTGAGGCTACACCCTCCCCTACCCCCGTAGGGCTTGACAGGGGACCTCAAGGTGCACTTCCTGTCCTGGTGCTGGGCTAGGGGACCTCAGGCTACTCCCCCTGCCCCAGCGCCAGGCCAGGGGACCTCAGGCCATGACCCCCACCAGGTGGGGCTTGACAGGGGACTTCAGGCCGCACTCCCTACCCCAGCACTGAGCCAGGGGACCTGAGGCTGCACCCCCCGGCCTGGCAGGGCTTGACAGGGGACCTCAAGGTGTAGCCCCAGTGCTGGGTTGGGGGAACTCAGGCTGCACCTCCCGCCCAGGAGGAACCTGAGGCTGCACGCACCCCCTGCCAATGGGGTTTGACAGAGGACCTTAGGCTGTTCCCCCCTCTCTGTGCCAGGCCGGGGGACCTGAGTCTGTGCCCCCGCCCCCCCTGCCTGGTGGGGCTTGACGGGGGACCTCAGGTCATGCCCCCACCCAGCGGTGCTTGACAGGGGATCTCAGGCCATGTCCCTCACCTGGCAGGGCTTGACGGGGGGCCTCAAAGCACGCCCCCCCACTCCGGTCTGGCTGGGGGGACCTCAGGCCACGCCCCCTGTCCTGGCGCCAGGCCAGGGGACCTGTGGCTATGTTCCCTGTCCTGAGGGGCTTGACAAGGGTGGGACTAGCCAGATCTGGATCTATCCCAATGAGTGTGTGGGGGGGGGGGGGGAGCGGCTGGGTCTGGGTCTCATGCGATTTTGAGGCGTGTGTGGATTGACGGGGACTTGACTCTGGGTCCCGTGGTGTGCCTCAGACTCTGACAAGAGGAAGGTTTTCATATACATTTTACTAATTTTCTTTCATCTCTAACACTTCTATTACAGAGAAAGGGCAAATAGCAATATTAAATTATTTCCTTTAATTAATCCCCTTTTAATGTGCACGAATTTTGTGCACCAGGCCACTAGTTTACTAATAATTCTTTCATTTTACAACCTGAAGATATAGCAGTTGTCTTTAATTCTATAATGCCCATATTTCCCATATCTATTAGCAAATCCTATCAATATTACCATAAAAACCTATATAAATCCATCCAATTAAATCTTCATCTCACTGTTACCATCCTAGTTCAGATCACCTTCATCTGTCATGGGAACTACTGCAATAGCCTGCTACCTGGCTTCCCTTCTTTTGCTCTTTCCCCCAAAATAACTGCCAAAGTAATGTTTTGCAAATATGAATAAGGTTTTGTCATATCACCACTTTAAGCTTTCCAGTGGTTTCCCAAGGCATCTAGAATAAACTCAAGACACACTGAATTTCTCTTGGGTCCCTGGTCATGCCTAGTTCATTTCAACTTTCAGGCTTTTCCTTTAGCTTGTATTTCCTTCTGGAATGTTCTGTGGTTTTTCTCTTCCCATGTCTATCTCCTTCTTGCCATTCCCTCTTAATGCCACCTTCTCAGAGATGCCTTTTCTGATAACCCCATGTAGAAATCACTGAGGCACAGTTCCAACTGTGCTAATTTTCCCCTGTTCTTATCTCTATTTGCCATTATTCTTGGCTCTTTAGTGCTTTTATTGCCAGTCTCACCAGAATAGAAAGTAAGTTTCATGAGAATAGGACCTAGGCTCTCAAATTCACTTCAGTATTCCTGGGGCCTACTACATTCCTCTGGCGGCATAATGGGATCTCAATAAATACTGAGAGAAGGAGCAAATTGTTGCATGAAGATGTAGTAACTCTGATAATGCACCACTGGCCACAGATTGGAAAATTTATCCAAGTGCATTCATTCTAATTGAACAGAGAATCTCACCAGGGTAATATTTCATTTTTTACCAATAAGTATGTATGATTTCCAGTTTGTTTCTGACATTACTTACGTTAGGGAAGAAAAAGCCTTTTCAGTGTTACATATGTCAGTCAGGATAGGAACTGCTTTAGACAGAAGAACTCTAGCAATGAGATCTTGTCCTTCACTGTTCTCCTTGAAGGAAAGGATGAATCACTTAACCTTGGGCGCTCGGGCTCTGGCTCTGAGGTTAATCAGACTAACCTTTCTGGCAGGGATCATACAGTTAACTAATCAATGTCTATAAAGCATTTGGATAATGAACATAGCCACAGAAATAATGACAATAATAATCTTTCTTTCTCTGATACATTGTGTGAGCTAGAAAAAAGTGAAAAACATTTATTTATGCTATGGATATTTTTTGGTTATGTGTGATTATTTTACAACCTTTACATTATATAGCCTATATTTTGTTCTTTGGGACATTGCTTCCTTTAAGGAGGCTATCCTAATATTATTTTCAACAAAACTACTCATCCAGGTTGGAATAATTTTCTACCTTTCCCTTGTGTTCAGGTGACAAGTGCACTTAAAATTATTATAGACTGAAACCAGCCAGGTGGGTGTTCCATTCAGATTTAATTTTATGAAAATTGCTAGAATGTTGGCATTCTATTTCTAAAGGAGAGGAGCCCATTCCTAGATGCCTGATTGCCTTCTCCCATCCTCTGTGGTTGCACTAATATTGTGGAATGGCAACAATTTTAACCATTTGTTGTCAAATATAGGGCTGCCTCTAGGAAAACATTAAAGAAATGGATTTAGTGTGGTTTAGCCATCCTTTTCCTGCCTTTTAACTATCTTTTCCTACTATTTCCTTTCTATTCCCACATACTTATTACTCTAGTACCCAAGAGAGAAGTGCTACATAAACTCAAGTCAAAAGAATCCATGTTTTACATGTGTACCCATCCATGATGGTGCTTTAAGAATAAGGATAAAGAAACATTTAACCCAAAAGCCATGAATTACTAATGGAGCATCTGTGAAAAGGTTAGTATTTTAAGGAGGGAGGTTTCTCGGTCTTGTGGATGATGCCATATATGATATCTTATCCTACCAACACTGTCATGGTTTAAAGCTGGCTCCATTTCAAGTTCAATAAGTGGGTCAAAGTTGAATTCAAGACCACATTTCTCCTCTTTGATAGCACCATTTTTATATCTTCCAGAATGTTACTTTATCAGAGGCAAGAAAGAATGCTGTGCCTTACAGTACTTGCTGCTAGATTTCCCTTGCCCTTTGTTTTTAGGAGAGTTGTAAATTGTGAAGTGTGACTGTTGGATGGAAGTTATATTGAATAGAGTAGCAAGAGAGTAAAGACAGTAAGACCTACAATGACATGATGATAAAAAAAATCAAATTTATAATACCCCTGATTTGAAAAGATACGAATAAACCTGAAACTCTTGTTAGCTTCACAGAAGCTATAACCAAGATACAATTTCCTGAGGTGTTTTGTGCCCTTTAAAATGTCTAGAAAGTGCTTCTATTGTTAACAAAAATGCTGAGAAAATAAAGGTGTGCACAAATGACAATTTTGTCAGAATGTCACTGTGTTACAGAATTTCTAAGGAACTATGACTCAGAAAGAAGCAAATTATGCTTTTTAATAAATTAAACGTATCAGAGAAGTGTTCATCGCAGCTGTTTGCATCTTTGATCGGGCTGTGTCCAGGTTCCCTTTCATAATTAGAAGAGCAAAAAAGAAAGCTCAGCCTTCCCGAATTGCAGTGACTGGTTTCTTAAAAACAATAAAGGGCTGCTCCCATATATCCTCAGTCAACAGACAATAAAAGAGAAAATTGGTCTACTAAAAAATGATAGTAGGGCTTAGGAGACAGGGACAGTGTGGTAGATTTGCTAAACAGTTATTTGGCTCTAATCTTTTTAGAGGAAAAAGAGGCTAGAGAACATTTTTGTGTCTTTTTTCTTTCTTCTTCTAGGACCCTATGTTGTGAAAAATTGCATCTATCCAAAACAAAATACACACACACACAAAAATCCTATATTAATAATGTAGACATTTATATAAGGAAAATGGGTAGGCAGCAGAATCACAAAATGAGGGAAATAAGGATTTGGTTTTCTGTTCTTTCTGTTCTAGGAAACTGCATTTCTAGAGAAGCCATCTGTATAAAATAGTACCATATACAACAGGACACCTCCTCCTTACCTCATCTTCTCTCCTCTTTATCTTACTTCATATTTCTTTATAGCATTTATCACCACCAGATGTATGAATTCAATGTGATTTACTTTCAATCCCCCTCTATTAGAATTTAAGCTCCATGATGGCAAGCACTTTGCCACTTTTCTTGACCTTGAGCCCACAACAGAGTCTGGCACATTGTAAGCATGTCAAACTCATGGCCAGCTTGTTAAGGGGCTTATGAAATATTTGTGGAAGGGAGTGGATGAGTTGTTAAAAAATCATTGATGCTGGGCACTAGCAACCTCCCCATTGTTTACCAAATGTAGTTTTAACACTTTTACTCGAGACTCCAAACCATTTTCCCAGCATTCTTTCTCATTTATTTCCAAATAATTAGACAAACTGGACTACGATATTTATTGTTTCCAAATATGTACTATCATAGAGTGGGGAAATACTAGTTTTAGATTTAGATAAATTTCTAACCTAGTTCTTCCTAGTTGAGCCTTGTTTTTTTTCCTACTAATGATAGATCGAGGCATAATTACTAGTACATAAAGCTGCCTAGAGAACAGTGGTCTTTGTAAATTAATGATTTTCCATTAAGTTGACAATATGTGAGCCATAGGTATGGAGCACTCCTTGTGACATAACAGGTAAATCTCTGACCTCTGAAGCAGGTCCTGCCACAGAGAGCCTGTAATCTCATGTATGTGTATAAGATGGTAGGAAGTAAAGAGGAATCCTCTTTCTGCTATTATGCTCAACTCAGGTAGGTTCATGTCATATTGGGTCTTCTTGGCATCGTGCTTTAAAAAAAAAGTTCTGTCATTTTCTGTGGGCCATCTAATGGTCCAGGTCAAAAAAGGCTGTAAGAATAGCTATCTTATTCACTTGAAGTGAACAAGTCACTTCAGATGTGAGGCATGTGATTTGTTATTCTCATATCCAAAGAGCTAGTCATCATTCTTCTACCTTTTGCCCATGAGCCCAGGGATTAAATGCACTATTTTGAAGCTGGAAGCCCCATCCCCACTGCAGTTACCGGCTTGGTGGTACTATTTGAATTTTCAGTTTTCAGAGCAGAGCGGGGAAGGGGGTGCGGGGGCGGGGGGGTACCATGCGAGGAATAAGAATACACATGCAATACCTTAATCCAGTGATTGGTAAACTCATTAGTCAACAGAGCCAAACATCAACAGT
Organism: Corynorhinus townsendii; assembly: GCA_026230045.1. Classification (NCBI taxonomy): domain Eukaryota; kingdom Metazoa; phylum Chordata; class Mammalia; order Chiroptera; family Vespertilionidae; genus Corynorhinus; species Corynorhinus townsendii. The sequence goes on from JAPDVU010000004.1 coordinate 135,190,233, forward strand.
ACAACGATTGAAATTTCTTTTGCAAGCCAAAAACCGAATTCTGCACATGGGCCACGAAGTTTCAATCGCACTGTATGTGCGCGCCCACACGTGGTATTTTGTGGAAGAGCCACACTCAAGGGGCCAAAGAGCCGTATGTGGCTCATGAGCTGCAGTTTGCCGACCACTGCCATAATCAATAAAGAAAATTAAAAAAAAGAATTTTCAATTTTCTACCACATGTCCTGGAGTGGTTCACCCTCAACAAAATAATCATACCCTGAATCTTACCCAGTTTCCCAGGGTTCTCAAAGCCTGCTTGAATTCTGCCTTGGCATGATTGACAGTATGTCTGATAGTCACTGTTTCCCTACAACATTTCCCTGCACCCCATGATGCATAACAGGTAAGACAAAACAATAGCTCCAAGTATCTTTACAATTTTCTATGATACTGTGGTTCACATTGATTCAGTCCCATTAAAAGAAGTAAAATTACAAAATCTGGAGTTGGTCATGTTAGAGCAATGATGAATTTGGTCTGGGAAACTTGAATGTTAAGACCTCTTCTCATTTTTTCCAGTCATTTAGGGGGACCTCATCCAACATGTGATTCCATCTACTACCTCTATCTGCCTGTGCTCTCACTGTTGTCTGTTTACGGGAACCACCAGGGGTAGGGCTTGGCAAAGCATTCAGGCTCCTGGATGATTCTGGATCGCAATCAAGGTTGAGAAACATTGTTTAATGTAATTTTTTTTTTAAAATCCTCACCCGAGGATATTTTTTCCATTGATTTTGAGGGAGAGTAGAAGAGTGTTGGTGTTTCTCTCTTTTCCATGTCCAGTGCGGAAAGAGAGCAGGTTCAGTTCCTGAGTAGAGGAGCTGGGAATTAAGAAATGAAAGAAAGAGACCAGATAGAAAGATAGAAACAAAGCTGGGAGCCAAGTGGGATGCCATCCTCTCTGATGGAGAGGCAGGGACCCAGAGCCCACCCAGCAAGTTTATTTTATACCCTCAAATACCAGGAAGTATCACCAAAACTTAGGATCAAAGGAGCTTATTTGCATTCTTGAGTAGGCCCTAGCATTCCTGGTGCTTGCCTGGATTTACGTATCAAAACCCGCTCCCAGACACCTGGACAAAGGTAAAAAGTCAGTACTGATAACACCCCCACCTTCTTGGGGAGGGTGTAACCGAGACGTGGCTCTGCCCATAGCGTAGGGCTCAGCTGACAACAATTGACAGAAATGCCCATGTGCCTTCCCAGGCAGCCCTCTACAGAAAAGAGAGGGAAGACAGAGAGAAACATCGATGTGAGAGAAACACATTGATTGGTTGTCTCCTGCAGAAGCCCTGGCCAGGGCCAAGGCCCCAGAGGCTTGCAAGCAAGGTACGTGCCCTTGACCAGAATCGAACCTGGGACCCTTTGGTCCGCAGGCCGACGCTCCTCCACTGAGTCAAACTCGCTAGGGCTTGTTCAAAGTTATTTGATAACCATTTCAAACTGCTTGGATGACTCCAGTTGGATATAAATTATAACTGAAAAATATTACTAGATAACATTTACATTATCAGGCCTTATCTTAAGAACTTTTATGTGTTAACTCATTTACTACTCACAATAACACAATAGGAAAGGCACTATTATAATCACCCCCTTTGATAAAAAGTCTCCACTTGTGACTGTTCTGTGCTGCCCCTTCTTTCCAAATAATCCAAAAATGTAACCAAACGCAGCACATCCATATCTCAGCAATTTTTTTCTCTTTCATAACCCACTAAATGTACTCGTCTCTCATACCCTTTATCCTGGCGAATGGCACCAGGATCCACACAGTTGCAAGATCAGAACCCTAGGAGATGTAACTAGCTCTTCCATTCTCTAGTGATTGCTCGTTTGATATCTTATTTATTCCATCTCCATAATCCCCCTAGGAATGATTTTTCCCCTTTTTTGCTGCCACTGCTTTAATTTAGGCCAGTGTTACTTTTTTTTTTTTCCTGAGTCACTGCAACATTTTTTCAACTGCCTTCATTCTATACATTGTAGTTCTTTGTAAAACCCCACTAATCCTTCACTACTTAATAACTCAGCTATTTCTCAGAGGTTTCCTACTAAAATTCAAGCTCTTCAACTGTGTTCAATGTTTTCCTGGGTCTGTCCCTTCGGTCACCATTCCTCCTATAAGCCCATTTCCACTCCTGCCACTCCCATTCACTCTATCCTTGCTTGTTAAATTACTGGAAACCCTGCTCGTCATTCTGTCATGCTTCATTCAGTGACCTTGCTATGCTACTCTCTTCCTCGTGCTATTGCCCGTCTAATGCAAATACTTAAGGTACTGCCGGCCTTCTCTTTCATGGGAGGTAGATGTGCCTTCTCTGTGCGCTCGCAGGACCTCACGCAGACCAGGGCATAAAATCTATGACAGTAGTTCCCCCTTTTCCCTCCATTTCACTTACCACAGATTCGGTTAGCCTCGGTCAGCTGTGGTCCCAAACTACCACAACTCATCGGTTTTACCTTGCAGGCCTTCTGACTCGTGGTGAAATCTCGCGAGTCCCGCCGTCCTCTATGTGAATCAGGACGCCCTCAGGCCTGCGTCTGCACGTTGTTGACGCCCCTCACGTTAGTCACGGAGCCTGCGGTTATCAGGGCAGCGCTTGTGCTCAAGTCACCCTTACTTTCCTTAATAATGGCCCCAAAGTACAAAGGTAGGGATACCGGCAATTCGGATATGCAGAAGAAAAGTCCTAAAGTGCTTCCTTTAAGGGAAAAGGTGAGTACAGACAATGAGATATTTTGAGAGAGAGAATCACATTCATCCCTTATTACCACGTATTGTTATACTCGTCCTGTTTTCTTATTAGTTATTGCTATTAATCTTTTACTGTGTCTAATTTATAAATTAAACTTTATCATAGGTATGTATATACCGGGGGCAGGTGTCTATATATATATATATATATATGTGTATATATATATGTGTGTATATATATATGTGTATATATGTATGTATATATATCATAGGTATATATATACCGGGGGAAAAGATATATATATATACCTTATCTGAGATTTCAGGCATCCACTGGGGGGGACTACCGTACATTATGCTAATATCCTCTGTTTGCTTGTAAGCTTTCGGGAGACAGGGCCAATTTTTTTTTTTTTTTTTTTTTTTTTTGTGGTCTTACTTGTTAGGTCGAGGCAGGGGGGAAGTCCAGAGCCTATGCATGCATATGCAAGGTAGATGGTGGCAGAGATAACTGGCAACTTCCTAGACCCCTGGCCCGAGGCGGAATTCCACATCTCTCATGTCCTCCTCCCTCCCCTCACTAAACAGCTGTATAAAAGAAGTGCCTATGCCCCTTTTTGGCGCGAACTTCCCTGGCCCACCCTCGGACCAGCGAATTTCGCCCAGGAGCACAAGATTAAACCCCCCCCCCTTTCTAATTGCCTGGACTCTCTGTGTGTTGTATCCTGCGTCATCGCAAACCTTACATTACTTTTATAAAGTAGGTCAGGTGTAGAGCACACAATTAATAAATGCTGGGTTGAACAAGCCATCTGTATTAGGAGACTACTGTACACCGAGCATTCTGGCAGGGACTGTAAGGGAATGTATGAGACACAGAAAAGCTTGCTTTCAGAGAGATTACCTTCTCCACGATCCGTGCTCAAAGGAAATAGTATGGATAAATAACCTGCGAGGTTCCCAAGGGGAGGCCTGTTTAATGATGATCTAAATAATTCTTGATGGTCACGAATATTTCATTAAAATTAAATATACAATTTAAAATTCTCTCTTCAGATGTATCTGAGTTAAATTCACGTCTGAGTTTTGTCAGATTTTATGGAATTTACTAACTTTGTATTATAATATTTGGAAAGCTTACAATGCTGACTCAATTGTGAGTTTGTTCCACTATTTTGAAGCCCTTATTCATAGGAAAACAAATTGCCTGGTCTTTTCTGTGTAAACCAAGAAGCCACCAACCATGTGGTGGCAATTACAGGAATTACAGGAGAGGCATTTAAGAGGTGCCAATGGGCCTCTATACAGGCAGCAGGAATGGCAGGGGGGTTCAGCCTTCCACACCAGTCACAAGGCCACTTTGCAAGACATATTCCATAATGAACTGAAGGAGTTAATATGACTTTAAAATTTATTTGACAGAGATACATATGTGCCTAGTTTACCTACCTTTGTTTATTTAGCCAAAAAGCTGGCTACAAGAAATGTACTGGAAATAAAAGCCACATTGTTCTTTCTTTTCAATTTGTATAAGCATGATAAGCTATCACAGTGTTTTAAGTGAATATATTAGAATTTGTTTTGTCTATTTTAAATATACATGTTGAATTATATTCTACTGACTTGTTTCCCTCCACTTATTATGAATCAAATTGTGTAAGTGATGGCCTTGCTTACATTTTACAGAATGACCTGAGCTCCTGCACATTGGTGTAGGGGAAAAAATAATGGTTTAAGAATCAGAAAAAATGTCCAAAATTGAAACATTGTCCCTAAGATTGATTTGAGTTTGTATATACACTGAGTGGCCAGATTATTATGATCTCTGAACACATAATAATGTGGCCACTCAGTGTGTGTGTGTGTGTGTGTGTGTGTGTGTGTGTGTGTGTATTCCAGGTGCATGAATTTGTGCATGTGTGGGGTCCGGCCAGCCTGGCCAGGGGGAGGGACATGGGCGGTTGGCCGGCCTGCCTGCTGGTCGAACTCCTGGTCAAGGGGACAATTTGTATATTAGCCTTTCATTATATAGGATATACACTGAGTGGCCAGATTATTATGTGTTCAGAGATCATAATAATCTGGCCACTCAGTGTATGTCACCATTAAGAACATCTATATATATAAAGAGCCAGGGTCTGTAACATCCAAAATGACTGAACGGATGACCAAACACTGGAAGTCAGTCCTGTAGTCAGTGCTGGGCCACAGCAACCCAGCACTGACTGCTGCTGCTGTCACCCAATACTGACTACTGAGGGGGCTGCGGATCAGTCTGGGATAGAGGCCCGTTGAGAGGCCCAGAGAGAGAAGCAGGGTCTGATCCGCAGCCTCTGTGGCAGCTGTTGATCAGCCCTTGCCTCTCTTTCTCTCTGGGACTCACAAACAGCCATGGGAGCTGCTGATTAGCCCTGCCTCTCTGATCAGGCCCAGAGATAGGCCCGGAGATGCTGACTGGCATAGAAACCAACCAATCTGAACCAAATCTGAGTGAACTTCGAGGAGACAATGGCTGCCTAGGAGGTGGAGCTTTTGTGCTGACTGGCATAGAAACTGACCAATCAGAACCTAATCTGGGTGAACTGCAAAGGCAGAACCTAAGGTGGGGGCTGATGAGGGGTTTTAAGGGCAACAGCTGTTTGGTGTAAGGTGTAAGAAAGCAGTTCAATTTTTTAATGACCGGATTAGCAGTATAGTGCATATGGCTGGCTATCAGTCCAGATATAGGGATTATGTATTTTTGTCTGCCAAGAGCATCTCCTCCTGCTGAAAAAGGCTCCCCCACCCATTTAAGCAATCCCATCCTATATAATCTATACTATTAAAAGGGTAATATGCTAATTAGACCAGGTCGACCAGCCATCTTCTGGACGTCCAACTTCCTTCTGGACAAAGCCATGGTGGTGGGGGCTGAGGCAGAGGCAGTTAGGGGCCATTAGAGGGCAGTTGGGGGCAACCAGGCCAGCAGGGAAGGGCAGTTGGGGGTGAGATCAGGAGGGCAGGAGAGGGCCATTGGGAGCGACATCAGGCCGGCAGGGGAGGGCAGTTGGGGGCGATCAGGCAGGCAGAGGAGTTAGGGGCAATCAGGCAGGCAGGTGTGCGGTTAAGAGCCACCAGTCCCAGATTGCGAGAGGGATGTGGCATTGGGCCTAAACCAGCAATCAGACATCCCCCCGGGGTCCTCGATTGGGGAGGGTGCAGGCTTGGCTGAAGGGAACCCTCCTCCCCGTGCATGAATTTCGTGTACTGGGCCACTAGTACTATATAATAAAGAGCTAATATGCTAATTAGAACAAATAGCCGAATGATCGTCCAGACGACCTTCCAGACAAAGCCAGGGCTATGAGGACCGAGCCCCTTGCACAAATTTTGTGCATCAGGCCTCTAGTGTTAGAATAATTGCCTTCATGTGAATGCCCTTGTGTGGACATCTTTCACAGACCAAACACACCTGATGTTAACAAAAATATACCTTCTATGCATTTAAAGTCACATGTTTTGGCTAGGAACATTTTACAAAGTGATACAGGTTTCTTTGTGAATTATTAATGCATGTTTTCTGCATTTCATTTTCTTTTTAGGACAAAATTTCTATTTGAGTCTTTTTAGAACCCTTCACTACATTCCAATTCTAGTGCTATGTCCTAAGCCACTTCTAAATAATGTTCTCACCTTTGAATATTACCTTGATCTTGTTGAAGGCAAATTTAATACAGAAGTATATCTTGAGGAACTAACTTTTGACAGATACTTGGAGAGCAGGGAAACCATTTCTCCTTTGCCTAATAGAAGGAAGGAGACTATGCAGGAATAATTTGCATATAGGTTTTGAAGATTTTTATAGTGATTTTCTATATATCTGAAAATTCATATAAAATAAACTATCTTGAAATATCCCAAGAAATATAGCATGTGCCATTTCAGTTTGATATAAATCAGGTTAACAAATGTGATTGGCATTATGATTAAGCATGTGCACTCTACAGCCAGACAGCCTGGGTTTGGATCCCAGCTGGACTACTTTGGCTATATGATCTTAGGTAATGTACCTCTTGGAGCATCAGTTTTTTAATCTCTTAAAATGAGCCCTATTCCATTTTATAGGTTTTATAGACATCTACTTTATAGGCTCATTTTGAGGATGAAATAAATTAATATTTATAAAATACTTAGCAGAGTGCCTAGATGTAGTAAACACTTTGTAAAAATTTGAAGAAAACTATAAAATTCTGTTCATTGCAGCTACAATTTGTATGTTTAAAAGAACTTTTAAGTATGTTTGTTGGGGACAAGTTCCTCAGCCAGGGCCTTTTAAACATACAAATTGTAGCTGCAATGAACAGAACTCTTTCTTTACAAAATGAGTTCACAAACTTGTTCTTCCATGAACCAAACTTCATATTTTATTGGGGGAGGAGGGTGTTTTTTTGTCCACAGGAAGTTGGTCTACAGTACAAAAATCAAGGCTATTTTAACTTCTCCCAGTTACATTCTTCAGACGCTAATTGAATTTAAGAAATGATAATGAGAAGATTTACAGATGATTTTCAGGTTTGAAGCTTGAGGTATTGTGGTAATGATGGAAACATTTAATAAAAACAGGAAGCAGAAAGAAGAAGCAGAATATTGGAAAATGTATTGTGTTTAGAATGAGATACACAGCCTTTGAGGTGCTTGTACTCTATTTGATTTGAGATATTGCATAGAGCTGAATCATAAGTTACAAATCTGAGCTGGATATGTTGACTAGAAGTTGTCAACATATAGATGGCTTTGACACCATATGTGTGGACAAAACTGTTCAGGTGGATTGTATAGGGTAATAAAATTTAGGGCAGAGCCCTGTAGTATTTAAGAGAAGCTAGATGAGGAGCTGGAAGAGAGCTAAAAAGGAGTGGTTAGATATGTTGCATAAATGTGGAAATCCAAGGATTGCTAAAGAATGAAATGGCCACCATTGTCAAAACATTTTTATATTACCTGGCTGGTGTGCCTCAGTTGGCTGGCTTCATCCCATGCACCAAGAAGTCACCAGTTCGATTCCTGGTCAGGGCACATGCTTGTGTTGTGGGTTCGATCACCAGTGCAGGAGGCAGTTGATTTTTCTCTCTCATCAGTATTTCTTTCTCTCAGCCCTTTCCCGTCCTCTGTCTGAAACCAATAAAATTATTTTTTAAATCACTATATCATTTAAAAAATAGAATACAATGCAAAGTCTAAATGAAATGTCTTCAAGAAAGAAAAAATATGATAGCAATTAATCACAATTTATACACTTTTCATTTTTTAGACAGACAAGTTAAACTTTGTAGGAAAGAGCAAGTGGTTTAATACCACTGAAGGGATTTCATAAATTTAGAATGTTGTAGTTGAGTATTTATAACAATTTATTCCTTTTATTGATGGAAAGCTAAGTCCAGGAAGGGAAAGTAATTTGCCTAAAGTCACATGAACATTAAGTGGAAGAGCAGACATTAGACATCTGCAATATTATCAACAATAAAAAATATATACGTTAAAAAATAAAAAAATAAGTGGAAGAGCAGGACAAGAATTAAGGATTCCTGATTCTCAATATTTGTTGGGGAAAATTATTAAAGTAAAAATAAAGTAGTTTATAGTAACGAGGGTGCATTAACATTACTCAGACAGTAATGATGACACGGAATGCATAAGAAAAAATCAATGGCCTATAAAAGAGAAGTAATAAGACTCACAACATCCTAGCATAAATGGGGAAAGGAATCTGTTACCTGTCTGGGAATGATTGAAGTGTTATAAGGTCTGTCTAGAAGTAGAATGATGACCTTGTGCTCCCCTTTTGTCATGTTGAGAGGTCCCTGTCACAGAAAATCACAATCATCTAGACCTGTGCTGCTAATCTTCCTGAGCATTGTTCTAAGTATCAATTATATTCAGTGCAAGAAAACCAGATGTGAGCTTCAGGTATGATCTACACCCTTAATTCAAGGTGTGCAATACAGTCGACTAAATACATATCAAACTGTGATTACTTAATCATTAACATTGTATGTGAAGAAATCTTTCACTTGGAGGACAGGGCAAGAAGGTTGATAGAAATTGCTTGCTGAGATATGAGAAAATGAAGAAGAATCATTACTTCTTTTCCATCAAATTTCAGTGTCATCCAAAACAAACTTCATTAAGAAATTTCCACTTAGGCATAAAGCCGGATGCATTGAAATTTTGAGGTGTCTTGAAAGGGCATTATTCAATAGTGTGTGCACATACACATGCCCCCATTCTATGTAAACATTATACTAGTACATTAAAAATCTTAATACATAATACTCTATATAATATTAACTACTAAAATGTGGCCTCTAAATTTTTTGATAGTGTACTCCATTAGTAAAACATTTAGGTGAGGCCAGGGTGGCAGATCTCAGCACTACATTACCTAGCCTGCTGTTCACTTGGCTTTGATTTCTTCCAATGGAAGGAGCTGGCTAATTTAAACTATAATTCTATAGTCGTAACTTTGGGATGCTTGAACATCCTGGCATATCATAAGACAGAGATCACCAAACTATGCCCCACCCCCAGGCCCAATAAAGCATGATACCTACCAATAAAATTTTATTGGGACACAGCTATGCCCATTCACTACTTGTCTATAGTAGCTTCAAGTTATAATAATGGCAGAGTTGAGTACCATAGTTGCCAAAGAGAGAATATGGTGCACAAATATAAAATATTTACTATCTAATTTTTTATAGAACAAGTTTCTGACCTCTGCCGTACAGGAAGATACTCAAAAATTTTGTGGATAGGAAATTTGAAGTGAATATTTTATGTGCAACTTGCTTAGCCACACTAAAAAAGCTGTCTCTACTTTTCTCTCACTCTACAGGGGATTTTTTTGACCTGATCAAGAACACTGCACCCTAGCAAGCTGATATGACAGGTCCCTGATTTTTCATAGGGTTTGTCTATCACCTGGCAACATACATGTGTCTTCCTAAGTTTTACTAATATAATACTATTTTACCAGGTCTAATTAGTATAATGCAAGCATGTTAAATACTAGCATGATGTTTTCTGGGACACAACAAGGTCTCTGCAGACTATATTATAACACAGATGAAGAGAATCTAAACAATCCTGATTTAATATAAAAAGCATGTTCTGCTGCACCTATCAGATATAGGCAATCTCATCCTGATAGTCTTAATTGATTCAGATTGAGGAAAATTTCATTCATTCAATAGGTGCATAAATGCTTAGCAGGTACAAGGGGCTCCGATGATTTGCAGGAGTAAAAATACCACATTTGCAAATGAGAGCTGTGATTGACATCACTCTCTGATAAAGTTGATGATAATTCTATTGTATCATTCAGGATCCATTAGACCACTGTATTAGAATTGAATTATTCAGGGACACAACAGGAATTCATACCTTTGCATCTTTTAGGTCTTTTTTACTCAGGGCATGAGTCTTTAGAATTCCTCCAGAAATGCATATTACTTTCATTTATTTGTTCTGAAAAAAGCAGTTGTCCTTGTTTTTTTCTGCTACAATAGTTCTCTTTCTCACACAACTATGGAGATTTTGGAAATTATGAAGTATGCTTTTTGCAATGTAAAAGAAACTCATAATGGTCTGACAGGAGCACTGGCTCATTATAAGATGGACTACTGGCAAGACTCCCAATATCTCTGGTTTCTACAATTTGCCATGCTGACAGATGGCCCAATGTAGCCATTTTGAGTCCCTGGAGATTAGTGTCAACTTAGAGCCAACAGTGAATGACTCCTCATGGAGGTGACATGCAGGACATTGGGGTGTCCTGTAGTTACTCATTTACCAGTATTAACTGATGAAGTCTCCAGTTTTTGAATGAGGTCTGGAGAAATAAAAAGCTCTGGGGCACCAGGGCCAGGCTGCTCCTCTTTTTCTTCCTCCCATTTTTAAACTCATGGTCTTTCTACTTCGTCAAAATATACTGTTTGTTAATTTAGATAGATTTTTGGAGGATCTGTGCAGAACTGTGATTTGTGTGGCTGAAAGTTTCCTTGAGTTGCTATATTTTCTCATGCAGACTTTTAAGGGTCACTACTTTTAAAATACATTATTTCCTTATTTAAAAAATACCAGTTATTCCTTAAAGCATAAAATAATGCCCATAATGCCTATAGTCCTCATCCTGGCATTCTTTGTTTTCCATGGCTTTTTAAAGAAACTTCCACTTCATTCAAAGAGTCTTGCCAGAAAACAAAGCAGCAGCATGGTTATTTTAGCTTTGTTCTGGAATAACCTAGCTGTTGCCATTGCTTAGTATAGCCCATCTTGTGGTTAACATCCAATTTACATATTTAGTTCCTACTCTTTCCTTACAGACCAGTTTAGTTTCCACTTTTTCTATACATTTTTCTTTTAGTATCTGGGCAGAGAATAATCTAGGTTAACTTGTGTGTCATCTATCACCCATTTATACATTCACACACAATACAATATGTTTCTCTTTAACTCACCTTCTCTAGATAGATAGATAGAGCTCTATATAAACATGAATATGTGTCTAATTAGAATATTCTAGTATACTTACTTTTTTCTTAACCCAAGTTCTAGAGCCTATGCTTTAAATAATTATGCACACTACTTATTCATGTGATGTCTATATTCTCTACTGTGCCAATGGCAACCTTTGAAAAATAAAATGTTTTATTTTCTTGTGAAGCATTGGCATTATATCAGATTCTTTTATTATATAGCACATTAGGAAGCCATTATAAATTAATTGTCTCATAATCCTGATTGCTAAACTAAGCTCAATACAGACAAGGTGCATTTCTTATCCTTGTGCTTAGTATAATGCTTGCACATGATAGTTGCCTCATTTATATTTGTTATCAGAATGTTGATAATTATTTAAATTTGCCCAAAGCTAAATGTTATTGTACAGTTCCATCAAAGTTCTTCCTGCAATTTATCCTCCAAATAATTTTTTGAGTAAGTTTTAGCTCTTGATTTAAATTCCACAGAAATGCGTTAGATACTAACTGCTTTACTTCTTCATATCTGCCCTTTCTAACACAATATTCCATAGTGGAAACAACAATTTTCTTTTCCTTACTTAGCTCCTTGTCCTAAAATCATAACACATTGTTTGATTCCCATAAAAGACTAATGTTTTCTGAGTTGATATTTTTTTTTAATATGCCAATCATGTCTTCAATTTTTATTTATTTATTTTTTATTGTTTGAAGTATTACAAATAGTAGTACATATGCCTCCTTTTTTTCCCCATTGACCTCCCCCTGGCCTCCCCTACCCCCCAGTACATGCCTTTACCTGCCCCCACCACAGTGTCTTGTATCCATTGGTTATGCTTATATGCATGCATTGATATGAGTTGATATTTTCATATAATGAATCATTAATTTCTTAACAAATTGAGAATAGATGTATTTTACAGCTAATATCTGTTGTTAGAAAAATGTGTATTGTTTGACCTCACTAGTTACTATGTGAGAGTTTGTTTAAAGAGGTTAACTTTAGAAAAATCCCAAGTCATTTAATTCTTTTTATAAAATGATGTTAGGACAAGGTTTATTTTTTTTACACTGATTAGTGTTCTGTTTCTTCCTCTGAATGGTACATTAGTTCTTTCTTTTCTTCTTCTTCTTTTTTTTTTTTTTTGAGAGAGAGAGAGTGAGAGAGCTTCTTCTTGTATCTTAGCCAAAATGAAGACTATTTAAGCCTCTTTAGGAAACACATAACCCAAAAATATTTACCTAGTTTCAGTAACATACCCAATATTTATAACAGTTGTTAATTATCTGGCTGGAAAAACATTTACTTATTTTTACTATTTTTTAAATCTTAATTATTTATCTTTTGGCCACAAAAGAGAAAAAAAAGTACAAATCATACAGGCATGGTCAAAAGTAGGTTTACAGTTGTGAGTATTCAAAAGTTTATTCTTACAATATTATTTATTAATTATTGTATTATTTATCTGTATTGCAATTATAAACCTACTTTTTCCTACCCCTATATTTATACATACAAAATTTACTGTCCTGATTCCTTTTATTAAGTTGACACCAACAGTAGTAGCTATAGTATACCCATATTCCCTTAATGTATGGCATATAGATGTTACCCTAAAATTTGAAATGGTATTATAAATTATATGACATAGTGAGGTCAAGAGACAAGTGACTAACATGTATTGTAGAAAATAGTTTTTATGGCATTGTTACTAATCAGAATTTTTCAAATAAATAGAATCAGGTATAAATCCATTTGTTGGAATTTACTGCACAAGATTGTTGAATTTTGAATTTGGTTTTCCACAGTAAGTTTTTCTGGACATATTCCATGAAGTAAATATATCATTGTAGGAAATACAATACATGCATTATTTTTTGGGATATATGAACCTTGTGAAAACCCACAATGACATTCTATCCCATTAAGTTGTTTATCTTAAAGCAAAATGGTCTCTCTGTTTCACAAGAAAGAAGTGGAAGAAATTTTAGAAATTATTTGGATCAACAAATTTTATGCACTGCTTTGAAAAAGTGCCTTATGGAAGAGAAAACTCACCATACTCTGAGAGAGAACACTCCTTTTGAAATTGGTGTAGTTGTTACAAAGTTCTTTATAAGTAAATTCAGAAGGTGCTTCCTTCTAATTTTCTTTCACCTTCCTTTCCTAGGCATCAGAGAGCAAACCTACTGTCTGTTTGACATCATAGACCTTAGTGAATGTCTTATGCCTTATGTTAGCCTTTGTTTTTTAGGATTAAATAATTCTAGTGCTTTCATTTAGTTTTCATAGAGTACAATTACCAGTGTATTCCATTTGCTTTAATCTGGATAATTGCAAGTGTATGTGTCATTTTATTAAATGTTTATTTGGCTGTGGTGTGTTTAATGTGGTGCTTAGGTTGAATGTAGTATACTGTGGATGTGGCCTGACCAGGTCAGAATGTAGCTGGGTATACCTTTTATATACCTCATCATTGTGTGTTTATTAACCCAGCATAAATTTGACTGAGATAATCTTGATAACAGCATTATGTGTTAGATTTCTCATAATATATAATCAGCCCACTACCTTGAGCAGTTATCATCATGCAATTCCTTTTTTAGAAAGTAAATATAGCATTTATAGTATTAAATGTTATGTTGTAGCAGAAAATAAAAAATATTTGAATAATCTTTATGGCTTAGGTGTATGGTAGAGAAGTTAGTACATGGTGACTGCTCAACCAATGTTTTCTGAATAAATATTTCTAATTAAGGTATCTTTTGAATTTTAATGCATAATTTCTTAGCACTATTTTAATGGAATATTTATAGCAGATTTTGTAAGTGTAATTACAGGCTCTCTTCAGTGTACTGATATAAATATCATAAAAGACAATATCAAGGATAGGGCTGGATGACAATCCATCAGGGGCTCCAAAGAGCTTCAATTAAATTCTATAATCATTTACCAATGCTAAATATCAGACAGGCCTGTGTAGGCATTAACAATATGTTACCCTAAAAAAATACACAAGGTATTGGAAATAGCCCTACTAATCAACACTCATTGGGTTAGTTAGATGTTAATTCATCTCTCTATTCCATCATTTACATTTCATTTCACCGTATAAAACTATTATTTGAAATACTTTGATAAATCAAGATAAACTTATGCCTTCAGCATTTATACAATTGCTTAGAATTAGGTTTGATTTTGTTGTGATGTACCCCGAATCTCACAAAGGACGCCTCAAAAAAAGGTCGAATTATGGAGTCATTTATTAAAAGCCGGCGGCATACAAGGGAGCAAAAACGCTCCAGACCTTGCAGCCCCGAACAGCTTGCCACTTCTGGCTTATATGCAGAATATCACAAAAGTATTGATTACATCTTTGGGTCTGGAATAAGGAACCTGTTTCGCAAAAAAGCATTTTTACAGAAGCAGAATTTGAGCAACTTGTTATCTAAAATATCTACGAATCACTGAATCAACAGAAACACATTATCTGGGACCACCTGGACAATTTCAGAATAATTGTGCTGTCTAGATTCTGAGATCACTGAGTCAACCGAAACTCAGTTATCTGTAGCTGCTGAGACAATTTAGGATCACTATCTGTCCTGGGTCCCAGAGGAATGTGCTTCGATGAACAGTAAGATAACAATCAATGGGATATTCAAACCATCATCAATAGAGTATTGGGATAGCATACATAAGTTCAGAAAATCAAAATAGCTTTCTATTGTTTTATCAAACAAATAAGTACAGAACCCAAACAGTAGTTTCAGTTTCAGTTTCAGTGCTTCACTCATAATAAAAACACCCTCAGAAGGCTGTATGGTTTAGCATTATGTAGGCCCTTGTTTTATCAGTTCCTCCATTATCCTAGTGATCTCAGACAAGTTACTTAAAATTTCTAACTTTAGCTTTTCTCTCACTTGTAAAACCCAGGTACTAATAGAACGTATCTTAGAGAATTGTTTGGTTGGTTAAATAAGATAATCAGCCATCCCAGATCTGTTTTCTTGGGAAATAAATTCTGAGGCTCTGGTAATTGCATAGAGAAAGATGTTTGGAAAAACTCCTGGGAATAACCCCTATTGGAGATGAGAAAATTGGACAGAGAAAGAAGTGAATTGCTCTTTAGTTGCAACAGAGGAGTCAAATGATTCCTTGGGGAGCTCTAGAGCTGGGATGTCTGCAGATGAAAACCAGGGGGGCAGGTCTTTGTACTACTACATGGATCGATCATTGGATCAAGTAACCTTTGAGAAAGGAGGCAGAGCCTTGGGTGGTCAGCTTTCTTTGACAGAGAGCAATACCAGAGAGGCACCCAAGTGTGAATTGTTAACAGCTAACACTGCTGCCACCTCAGCTTACCCTCCATGTACCAAGTGCACTTTTGTCACAAACAATACATGTAACTCAACAGGTAGTCTATAAATAAGCCTTCACATATATGTGAAGGCTTATTTATAGACTACCTGTTGAGTTACATGTATTGTTTTTCTGTAAAATAATTTTTAAAATAGTCATGGCATTGTTCAGGTTACATGTTTCTTTTCTTTTAATCTTTAATGTTGAAAGTATTATGTATGTCCCTCTTTTTCCCCCATTGGCCCACTCCAGCCCACCCTCACCTCCAAGTTACATGTTTCTTCTTGAATGAGCTTTTGATCATATGTATTTTTTAAGGAACTTTTCATTTCATCCAAGTTTACAATTATTGGCATTACATTGTTCAAAATTAACATTTAATTCCTCTTCTATATATAGAATTTGCAGCAACATAACCTTTTTCATTTCTGATATCAGAAATTTGTGTCTTCTCCCCCTTTTCCCCCAGACCATGGTGGCTATAAATTTATCTACTCTGTTGATTTTCTTAAAATAACAGCTTTTAGTTTCATTGATTTTCTTTACAATTTATTTTTTATTGTTTTATTCTCTGATCTATTTTATTTCTTATATTTTCTTTGGGATACAGTGCTCAACTGTTTCTTCTAGTGGAAGTTGAGATCATTGATTTGAGACTTTTCCCCTTATTTTTTGTTAATTCCCACCCAACGATATTTTTTCATTGATTTTTCATAGGGAGAGTGGAAGGGAGCAGGAGAGACAGAGAGAGAAACATTGATGTGAGAGGGACACATTGATTGGTTGCCTCCTGCATGTGCCTGACCAGGGCTGGGGATTGACCCTGCAACTGAGATATATGCCCTTGACTGGAATTGAACTGGGACTCTTGGGACTGACGCTCTATCCACTGAGCCAAACCAGCATAGCGAAACCTTTTTTTCTTTTTAACTCATATAAGCATTTGATGCTTTAAAATTATTTTTTTAAAATACTGCTTTAGATGTATCCCACAGATTTGGATATGTTGTCTTCTAATATTCATTAAATTCAAAGTATTTTCTAATTGTTTTGGACTTGTTCTTAAATCTTTAGGTTTAGAAGAATATTTTCCAAATAATTGTGATTATTCAAATTCTTTCTGATATTAATTTCTAATTATATTTACCTGGGGTCAGAGGGCATACTTGGTACAATTAAAAATTTTAAATCAATTAATCTTGTTTGTGGCCCAGAAAACAGTCTATCTTGTTAAATGAAAAGATTGAATATTCTGCTGCTGTTGAGTGTTCTGTACACATCAATTAAATAAAGTTGTTCAATAGTAGCGTTTATGTCTTCTATATCCTTACTGATTTTCTGCCCACTTATTTTGGTCAGTTTTTGAGATAAGAGTTTTGACATCTCCAACAATAATTGTAGATTTTCTATTTCTCCTTGCAGTTTTATTTAGTTTTGCTTAATATATTTTGAAGCTCTACTATTAGATACATAAATATTTGCTGTTATTATGTTTCCTTGATGTATTCATTAATTTATAATTATAAAATGATGTTCTCTATCCCTGTTAATGTTCTTTTTCTTAAATATACTCATCTGACTTTCATATTACAACTCAAGCTTTCTTTTATTGTTGGCATGATATATTTTTTCCATCTTATTTCTTTGACCTTATTTATGTTTTCATATTTAATATATAGTTCTTTTAGGCAGCATATAATGTATTCTTGCTTTGTATCCAATCTGATAGTATCTATTTTAAAAAATGTATTTAGATTATTTACATTTAATGTGAATATCTATGAAGTTGGTTTCATATTTGACATCTTTCTGCTTGTTTCCCATTTGTCCCATCTGATATTAATTCCTTTTGCTTTCTTTTCCTGTTTCTTTGGCATTATTTTTTTATGATTCCATTTAATTTTCTTTGAAGTCATTAGTTATAACCATTTATTGTGTTATGTAAGTGGCTGCTTTAAAATTTATAGTACACATTTTGAATTGTTACAGTCTACTCCCAAGTGATAATTATTCCACTTCACAGTTAGTTTATGAACTTTATATTAATTAACATAATTCAATTGTCTCCTGTTGTCTATTGCCTATGATTGTCATACACTGTAATTCTATGTTATAAAGATCTTTAAAAGATATATTACTATACTTTAAGTTAAAATAATAACAATATATCTTTAAAGATCTTTAAGTAATAATAAAAATAATTTTAAAAATTACATATGATGTTACAATTCGCAGTGCCCTACATTCCTTTGTGTAGATCCATATTTGCAACTAATATTATTTTTCTGTTGTCTAAAGGAATTTCTTTACTATTTCTTATAGTGCAAGTCTATGGCTGATTAATCCTTTTGGAATTTTTATGACTATAAATTTTTATTTTGACTTTGAAAGCTATCTTTTCTGGCTATGAAATTATAGTTTGAAAGATCTTTTTCCTTTTGGTATTCACTGCCTTCTGGACTACCTTATTACTTTATAATAAGTTTGTTTTTTTTTTCATTCTTATGTTTGTTCCTCTCTGCACAAAGTATCTTTTTCATTTGAGTGTATGTAGGGTTTTCTCTTGATCACTAATTTTGAGCAATTGATTTGATTTTGTGGTATATTTTTTTCCTCTTCCCCCCCCTTTTTTTTTTTTTGGAGATTCGTTGTACTTTAAGCCTGTAGGTTTGAAGTGTTGCCGGGGCTGACCAGCAGACTGAGCGATGGATAAATGATTACTCTGACACAAGTTTGCTGTGAAAGAGAGGGCTAAGGGACCGCCTCCCTAGCTAAAGGAACCAGACAGCCTCAATTGCCTGCCTCCTTAGGCTTCTATGGTAAAAGCAGTTTGAGATTAAGTTTATCTTTTAGATACAATCAGTAGGGTAAGTAATATTGGGAGGACACATGTGTCTGTAATGTCCTTTAAGCAAGGACACCTAATGATTAAGCATAAGGATTCCAGTAAACACTGGGAGGTCTGCACGTGCACAGACTTGTTTGGAAAGGTCAAGGAATAATTAAGGGCACTGCCTGCGGCACTCCCCTAAATTGGAATTTCAATAAACAGGGCAGGCAACCTTCCACACACTTCCCTTTTCTCGGAATGTCTTCCTTATAAACTTTACAACCAAGTCTCTTGTGCTCCCCAACAAAGTGTTGATTATATTTCAAAAAAATTGGAGCATTAGTCTCTGAAATATTTTTTCTGTTCTCTCCTCTGTTTTGGGGATTCTAATTATATGCATATTCAGCTCCTTGATTTTTCACCTGTGATGACTGCTAATGTGTTTTTTCCCTCTCTGTTTCATTTTTAGTTCTATTGCTATGTGTACACATTCACTGTTCTGCAATGACTCATCTGTTGTTTATCTCATTCACTATATATTTTTTTGTCTGGTATTTTTAATCTCTAAATGCTTGATTTTGGTCTTTTTTATATCTTCTGTGTTTCTACTTACAATGTTTCCTTTAGTTTCTTGACTATATGGATTATAATTATAACTCTCTTATTAGTTTATCTACTAATTCCATCATCTCTTCCAAGGCTACTTTTTGACTGACTGGTTTTCTCCTCATTTTCATTTGTATATTTCTACTTTTTTGCATTTTGGGTATATTTTTTATAAAATTCCAGATACTTTGGCTTTTATATTGTTCAGTTCTGGATTTTTTTCATTCCTTTAAATATTTGTCCACTCTGGTCTGGGATGTAGTTAAGTTATTTAAAAACAGGGTGTTCCTTCCTGACTTACTTTTTAAACATTGATTGACAGTTTCAGAGTTGTACTAAATTTTGTCTAGTACTAAATTTCTACTCTATTGAGGTAGAACCCTTCTGAGTACTCTTTGTGATGCC
Source organism: Corynorhinus townsendii (assembly GCA_026230045.1). Classification (NCBI taxonomy): domain Eukaryota; kingdom Metazoa; phylum Chordata; class Mammalia; order Chiroptera; family Vespertilionidae; genus Corynorhinus; species Corynorhinus townsendii. Next base: position 135,209,696 of record JAPDVU010000004.1, read on the forward strand.
CTGTCAATGATGAGATTTTTCACCTAGGGTGTTGCGAATAGAAACTATTTTTGGTCTGTGCAAACTCTAGGAATTGTTCCCTTTCAACTTGCTGGTTAGTACTTTCCAGACTTTGTGTAGTTTCTTAACACTCATTAACTAATGAATTTTTAGCTAAAGTCTTAATGTGGACTCTGTATTTCCCTGGTGCTCCTTTGTATGCTTTCTTCTCTTTGGGGAACTCTAGCTGACTTGTCCTCCCTAGAAACTGGTTTCTCCTCATATCAGGAATATTACCAGGCTTCATCTGAATTTCCTCCATGCACCATGGCCCAGGAACTCTCTCTGGGCAATCAGTTATTGCTTTCCTAGAGTCCATCTCATTCTTTTTTTCATCTCTCATAAATCACTCTCCTTCATTGCCTGATGTCCAGTGTCTTGAACTACTATTTTATATGCTTTTTGAGTTTGTTAGTTCTTTCAGATAGGAATATAAATCTGGTTCCTATTATTCTATTTTGAACTGAAGTTGAAGCAACAATGTCTTCCTTTTTCTTTTTTTCTTAATTAATAGACTTTTTAAAGAGCCATTGTAAGTTTAAAGAAAAATTGAGCAGAAAATACAGTTGGTATAAATTGGTGTAAGTTCCATATACCAATTTTCACCACCATCCCCTTCACATAGTTTCCATTATTATTCAAAATTTTAAAAAGTTATGTTTTTATTGATTTCAAAGAGAGGAAAGGAGCGGGAGAGAGAGATAGAAACATCAGTGAGTGAGATGAGAAACATCTGTTGGCTGCCTCCTGCATGACCCCTACTAGGGATGGAGCCAGCAACCCCGAGCATATGCCTTAATCCAGTGGTTGGAAAACTGCGGCTCGCGAGCCACATGCAGCTCTTGGCCCCTTGAGTGTGGCTCTTCCACAAAATACCACGGCCTGGGCGAGTCTATTTTGAAGTGGCGTTAGAAGAAGTTTAAGTTTAAAAAATTAGGCTCTCAAAAGAAATTTCAATTGTACTGTTGATATTTGGCTCTGTTGACTAATGAGTTTGCTGACAATTGCCCTAATCTAATGGAACTATTGACTTCCTGGGATGACACTCAACCAACTGAGCCACACTGGCAGGTGCCCTTTTATTGTTATTATTATATTTCAGTATAATGGTGAATTTGTTATAATTGATGAACCAATAATGATAGATCATTTTTAACTAAAGCCTATAGTTTATATCAGGGTTCACTCTTGTGTTCTATAGTTCTATGGGTTTTCAAAAATGCATAATATCATATATCCACCATTACATTTTCATGCAGAATAGTTTCATTGCCTTAACAATCCCTTGTGCTTTGTCTATGCATCTCTCCCTCCCTCTCTCCAACCTCTGCTAACACTAATCTTTTTACTGTCACCCTTAGTTTTGCCTTTTCCATAATGTCATATTGTTGGAATTATAGTATATATCCTTTTAATATTGGCTTATTTCACTTAATAATATGCTTTATAGTGCCTCCATGTCTTTATGTGGCTTGATAGCTCATTTCTTATTAATGATGAATCATATTCCATTGCAAAATTGTACCACAGTTTGTTGATCCATTCATCTATTAAAGGACATCTTTGTTGATTCCAAGGTTTGGCCATCATGAATAAAGCTGCTATAAACATATGAGTGTAGGCTTTTGTGTGAACATATGTTTTCAACTCATTTGAATAAATACTAAGGAATGCAGTTGATAGATCCTATGGTAATATTATGTCTAATTTTGTAAGATACTATAACCTTATATTCCAAAATGACTGTACTATTTTGCAATTACACCAGCAATAAATGAGATTTTTCTATTGCTCCATATCCTCATTCACATTTGGAGTTGTCAATATTTTAGAAATTAAGCCATTCTAATATGAGTACAGTGGTATCATTTATAATTTTAACTTGCACTTCCCTAATATATGATGATGAACATCTTTCACATGCTTATTTGCCATCTGTGCATTTCCTTTAGTGAAGTGTCTGTTCAGATCTTATGCCCATTTTTAAATTGTTTTTTTTTGATGTCTTATTATTGAGTTTTAAGACTTCTGTGTGTATTTTTAGATCTACTTTTTACCAATATTTTCTCCCAGCCTATGGCTTGTATTTCCATTCTCTTGACAGTGTCTTTCACCAAATAGAAGTTTACAATTTTTAACAAAGTACTATTTGCCAGTTTTTTTTTATTTTTACATCGATCATGCTTTTGGTATTGTGTCCAAAATGTCATTGCCAAACCCAAGGTCACATAGATTTTCTCCTATGTTTTCTTTTAGGAATTCAGAATGTTTACATACATATTACATTTAGATATATAATCCATTTTGAGTTAATTTTTTCAAAAGTTGTAAGGTCTGTGTTTAGATGTGTGTGTGTGTGTGTGTGTGTGTGTGTGTGTGTGTGTGTGTTTTGGCATGTGGATGTCCAGGTGTTTCAGTATTATTTGTTGAAAAGACTATTATTTCTTAACTAGTGGCCCAGTGCATGAAATTTGTGCACATTAAAAGGGAATTAATTAGAGGAAATATTTCAATATTGCTATTTGCCCTTTCTCTATAATAGAAGCGTCAGAGACAAAAGAAAATTAGTAAAATGTATATGAAAATTTCCCTCCTGTCAGAGTCTGGGGCTCACCATGGGACCTACAGTCAAGTCCCCACCCACCACCCGCACGTGCTTCGAAAATGCAGGAGACCTAGACCCAGCTGGCCCCACCCCTATTGGGTGAGACCCAGACCTGGCCAGCCCAACCCCATCAAGCCCTGCTGGGCGGGGGGCACAGCCTGAGGTCTCTCAGCCTGGTGCCGGGGTTGAGAGGTCCCCCGTCAAGCCCTGCCGGTTAGGGGGCACAGCCCTGGCCTGGCACTGGGGTGGGGGGCATGCCCTGAGGTCTCCTGGCCTGGCACCGGGGTGGGGGAGTGGCCTGAAGTCCCCTGTCAAGCCCCGCGGGGTGGGAGGGCGTGGCCTGAGGTCCCTCGCTCCAGCCAGGCGCCATGCAGCCTCAGGTCCCTGCTGTTCAGTTGTGACATTATGGTGTCCTGGCTAGTTTGCATATTCCTCTATTATGTAGATAGATTGAATGGCCTTTGAAGCTTTGCCAATGATCAGTTATCTTTATTTGTGTGGGCCTATCTTGGGGCTCTTTATTCTGTCTCATTGACCTATTTTTCTATTATTTAACCAACTAGTGGCCCAGTGCATGAAATTCGTGCACATTAAAAGAGGATTAATTAGAGGAAATAATTTAATATTGCTATTTGCCCTTTCTCTATAATAGAAGTGTCAGAGATGAAAGAAAATTAGTAAAATGTATATGGAAACCTTCCTCCTGTCAGAGTCTGGGGCTCACCACGGGACCCAGAGTCAAGTCCCTGTCCACCCACATGCATCTCAAAATTGTGTGAGACCCAGACTTGGCCGCTGCCCCCCCGCCCCCCGCTCCCCAAATTGGGCTAGATCCAGACCCGGCCAGTCCCACCCTTGTCAAGCCCCACCAGGCAGGGGGCATAGCCTCAGGTCCCCTGGCCTGGCACCAGCACAGGGGATGTGGCCTGAGTTCCCCCAGCCCAGACCAGGGCAGGAGGGCATGCCTTGAGGTCTCCCGTCAAACCCTGCTGGGTGGGGGGCATGGCCTGAGGTCCTCCATCAAGCCCTGCCAGGCAGGGGGGTGCAGCCTCAGGTCCCCTGGCCCAGCACCAGGAGGGGGGCGCAGCTTTAGGTTCCCCATCAAGCCCCACTGGCAGGGGGGTGCAGCCTCAGGTCCCCCGTCCAGCCCTGCTGGGCGGGGGGCTGTGGCCTGAGGTCCCCTGTCAAGCCCCATTGGATGGAGATTATGGCCTGAGGTTCCCTGTCAAGCCCCATTGTGTGGGGTTCATGGCCTGAGGTCCCCTTTCAAGCCCCGCTGGGTGGGGGTCATGGCCTGAGGTCCCCTGTTAAGCCCAGCCAGGCAGGGGGGCGCAGCCTCAGGTCCCCTGGCCCAGTTCTGGGGTGGGGGGTGTAGTCTGAGGTCCCCCTTCAAGCCCTCCTGGGCAGGGGGTGCGGTCTTACGTCTCCCGGCCTGGTGCTGGGGTGGGGGGCGCAGCCTGAAGTCCCCTGTCAAGCCCCACCTGGTGGGGGTGCAGCCTGAGTTCCCCAAACCCAGCACTGGGGTGCACATTGAGGTCCCCTGTCAAGCCCCGCTGGGCGGGGGCATGGCCTGAGGTCCCCCATCAAGCCCCACCAGGCGGGGGGGTGCAGCCTGAGGTCCCCCGCCCTGGCGCTGGGGTGGGGGGAGCAGCCTGAGGTCCCCTAGCCCAGCACCAGGACAGGAAGCACACCATGAAGTCCCCTGTCAAACCCCACAGGGGTGAGGGAGGGCATAGCCTCAGGTCCCTGCTGATTGCTCGTTAAGGCTCCTTATGGGAACTTGGCCTCAGCTGTGGGTGCAGCCATCTTTGTGATGGAGTGATGGTCAATTAGCATATCCCCTCTTTATTAGATAGGATATTACACTTTTTTGATTTCTGTAGTTTTGAATTTGGATATTGTTAGTTCACTGATTCTGTTCTTAAATATTGTGTCACCTATTTTGGGCCTCTTGCATCCCCTGCATAAGCATTCGAATTAATTGTTGATTTATATTTACAAAATAACTGCATCTTCCAGAAGACATATAGTAGCCTGTAAAGGGTAAATCATTTTCTTGTGTTTACTATGGTTTTGTAATCTTAGTGGCAAATATTTTACTATTTACTGAGCATATATCTTGTTTTATTTTTTATTAAATTTATTGGGTTGACATTGGTTAGTATGATTATATAGGTTTCAAGTGTATAATTCTTTGATACATCATCTATAGATTGCATGGTGTGCCCATCACCCAAAGTAAAGTCTCCTTCTGCGATGCAAATGGTGAACAGATATGTGAAAAGATGCTCAACTTCTCTAGCTATTAGGAAAGTGCAAATCAAAACTACAGTGAGACACCACCTCAGACCTGTTAGAATGACTGTTATCAACAAGACAGCTAATAAAAGGTGTTAGAGAGGTTGTGAAGAAAATGAAACCCTCATTCAATGGCTGGAGGGAATGTAAACTGGTATAGCCCCTATGGAAAACAGTATGGAGGCTCCTCACAAAACTAAGAATAGAGTTACCCCAAGATCCAGCAAACTCCTCTTGTGGGTATCTACCTTAAAATTTTGAAAATATTTATTTGCAAATCTATAAGCTCCTATATAGTTCATTATAGCATTGGCCAAGATATGAAAAAAAACCAGTGTCCTTTGATAAATGATCGGGTAAGACACTGTGGTACGTATATACAATGGAATGCTATTCAGCCGTACTGAGCATCTGCTTTAAAATGGCTTCCAGTTTCCCATGTTAGCTCTATAACATTCTTAAATAATTTTCTTTTCTGTTCTTATTTCACTTTACCTAGATGTGATTTGCTTTGTAAAACAGCAGGTCTTTCTAACAGTGGTATTGATGTTGCCTTGACCTAATGAGATAAGTCTTCAGATTTGTTCCATTTATTGTATTTTTTATTTACTGAATTATCCCCCATGGAGAATAATCATGATATTTTGGAAGAATAGTTTTTGGCAATAAAATTTATGAAACACAGCATTTTGAAAAGCCCATTGCATTCATGTCAGGCCAGTGAACACTAAAATGACTTCATGTATTTATCCACTCATCAAGTGTTTTTCAACTTTAATACACTTACCAAACTGCCCGGCTCCTTTGGACACAGGAAAATTCACAGGGACTCTACTGGGGATAGGACAGGTCTGTCCATGGATCAGCAAACACTGATGTATCTTCTAATAATTTTCAACACTGGTGATGCTGGGATACTTTGTTTGGGATTTCCTCTACCCATTTGCACATCTTCCTCCCTTAATTACCACTAAAATAGCTATCACCTCTACAGCAAACCCAAACACCCTATCTTCCTGGTTCTAACTGACATGTTTATTGAAATGGTCATTATAGGACCCCTCTCCAATATGTGGACCCCACCCCAAAATATTTCTATTTAATTGGTGTAGCTCATATATTAAGTGTTCTTTAAATCTCTCCAAGAAATTGTAAAGTGAGGCTAGGGTTGAAAGCCTTTAGGCTGGTCCCAAAGATTGATTGACATGCTGCAGCAGAGCTGAAAAAGTTTCCAGGGAAGCAGTATCTTTCCATTGCACACTTGTTGCCCTGTGGTTTGCATAACATCCTGAGTTCAGACCTAAGTTCCTATCTTTACATCTTTGCTTTTTGCCACGCATAATTCAGTACATTATCTTTAACCTCAAACTGCCTTAGTTCAAATTCTGTATATGCCATTTGTTTTTAAGGGTCTCTGGATAAAATGCTGCAATTCCTTTATCTTCATTTACTGATTAGGAAAGTGGGAACAATGAGGCATGTATCTCAAGAGTTTCTGTGCTGTTTAAATAAATAAATACTATCAGTATTTGAAATCCTTAGCAGCATCCATGGCAGAAAAAAATACACTCCTCAATTAATGGTAGTCTCTAATATCATGTAGAAGCAGCAGCAATATTGATGACCCAAATATGACTTTGGATTTCTCCAAGAAAAAATTTGGGGCAAAGAATTAGTCTTTTCACATTAGACAAGATGTTCAAGTATTACACAGAAAAAGGGTTAGAAAGTAAAATGTACTACAGGTCACCACTTTTGAACATCATTAAGTCCCCAAAAAGCAGAAATTTAAAGTTGAGATTCTTCACACATACACACAAAACAAAACACTTCAATGCTTTTACTAGCGTACAAATGCAGAAATCTGAAATCATCTGCCAAGATGATTAATGGGGAAGTTCTGATCTCTGAAGTCATCAGAAGTAATCAACAAGGTCAAGTTTCATTGGAATAGTGTTGGGTCCCATGTACTTTCAAGTGCTCAAGATTAAGATAAATGGTCTGGGGTCCTTGGAAGCATGTATTTCTAGAAAGACAGAGTAAGAAGTATTGCACAGGTGCAGTGCCAGGCAGTGAACCTAAACAGGTAAGCTCCAGAAGCTATACCAGCTGCTGTGCAAACAGGGCCTTCACCACAAATTTAAGTGAAAAAGAGAGTTATGTAGTTCATAGATTTGTATCTGTCTCCTGAAATTTAAATCTACTGCTAGAATTTATGACTATTTACATGTTTATCAAATGTATGCTATAATCCAGATTTATGAGAGAGGTGAATTATAGATGATTTTTCACTTTATAATATAGTTCTACCATGTAAAATAACTTGCACTACAGATTAATTTAAATAATGAGAGAGATTGGTTGTGGGTTTATCATATACTAGAGGCCCAGAATCTGGGACCCCTTGGGGGATATCTGACTGCTGGTTTAGGATTGGACCTAAACCAGCAGTCGGACATCCCTCTCAAAATCCAGGACTGCTGGCTCCTAACCACTGAACTGCCTGCCTGACTGATTGTCCCTAACCACTTCTGCCTGCCAGCCTGATTGCCCCCTAACCACTCCCCTGCTGGCCTGATTGGCACTTAACTGCTCCCCTACTGGCCTGATCATCCCCAACTGCCCTGCTGACCCAATCACCCCCAACTGCCCTCCCCTGCTGGCCATCTTGTGGCAGCCATCTGTGGCGGCCATCTTGTGATGACATGAGGGGGCCATCTTGTGGTGGTCATCTTGTGATGGTGTCGTGTGAGGGCGTATGCACCTAGGCTTTTATTATATAGGATGGCCTTATGGTCAGGTGTGATCTCTATATTCACATTTTTGCCGAGAGTTTTTTTGAATCATAAATGGGTGCTGGATTTTATAAAAAATATTTTCTGCATCTATTGATATGACCATGTGATGTTTATCTTTCATTTTTTAGTGATGTATAATATTCGTTGATTTTCAAATATTGTACCAACCTTGCATCTCCAGAATAAATCCCACTTGATAAACCATAAGCAAAAATGGTGTATGGTCTTTTTAACCTATTGCTGGACCCATTTTGCTAATATTTTGTTGAGGATTTTAGCATCTATGTTCATCAGGGATATTGTCCTATAATTTTATTTCTTTGTAGTGTCTTTATCTGGTTTTGGAATTCGGATGATGCAGGCCTCATAAAAAGAGCTTGGAAGTTTCCTTCCTTTTGAATATTTGGCATAGTTTGAGAAGGATAACTGTTAGTTCTCCTTTGAATGTTTGGTAAAATTTCCCCATGAAGCCATCTGGTCCAGGACTGACATGATATTGTATTTAAAAACCCTGAAGACTCTACCAAAAATTTACTAGGCCTAATAAATAAATTTGACAGACTAGCAGGATATAAAATTAATATTCAGAAATCAAGGCATTTTTATACACCAATAATGATCTATCAGAGAGAGAAATTAAGAAAAAAATACTATTGCACAACAATAAAAATAAGTCACCTAAGAATAAATTTAACCAAGGATGTAAAAGACCTGTGCTTGGAAAATTATAGATACTGAAGAAAGAAAATGAGGAAGATGCAAATAAGTGGAAGAGTATAACATGTTCCTGGGTAGACAAAATTAACATCTTTAAAATACTACCCAACACAATTTACAGATTCAATGCAATTCCTATTAAAATGCCAATGGCATTTGCAGATGACATGATATTGTACATAGAAAACCCTAAAGACTCCATCAAAACACTACTAGACTTAATAAATGAATTCAGCAATGTAGTAGGATACAAAATTAATACCCAGAAGTCTATGGCTTTTTTATACACCAACTAGAGGCCCAGTGCATGAATTCATATACCAGTGGGTTCCTTGGCCTGGCCTGCAGGATCGGGCTGAAACTGGCTCTCCGACATCCCCTGAGGGGTCCTGGATTGCAAGAGGGCATAAGCTAGGCAGAGGGACTCCACTGGTGCACGATCAGAGCTGGGGAGGGACGCAGGAGGTTGGGAGAGACTGCGGGAGGGCTCCAAGGCATGTACAGCTCATCTTGCTCAGTCCCAATCGGCTGGACCCCAGCAGCAAGATAACCGATTGGTTGGAGCATCTGCCCCCTGGTGGTCAGTACACGTCATAGTGACTGGTCAACCAGTCGACTGGCCCCTGGTGATCAGTGCACATCATAGCGAGTAGTTGAGCAGGCTTAGCATATCATTAGCACATTACTCTTTGATTGATTGAATGGATGACTGGACGACCAGACACTTAGCATATTAGGCTTTCATTATATAGGATAATGAACTCACAGAAAGAGAAACTAAAAATAAATAAATAAATAAATAAAACAAAACAATTCAATTTACCATTGCAACAAAGAAATTAAGATACCTTGGAATAAACGTAACTAAGGAGGTGAAGGACCTGTACTCAGAAAATTACATGATGCTGAAAAAAAAGATAGAGGAAGACATAAACAAATGGAAGAATATACTATGTTCTTGGATTGGTAGAATCAACATCATTAAAATGTCCATACTACCCAAAGCAATATATAAATGCAATGCAATCCCCATTAAAACACCAATGGCATATTTCAAAGACCTGGAACAAACTCTCCAAAATTCATCTGGAATAAAAAAAGACCCCCCTTTTTTTAATAGCTGCAGAAATCTTGAGAAAGAAGAACAAAGTTGAAGGCCTCACAATACCAGATATCAAGCTATACTACAAAGCCACTGTTCTGAAAACTGCCTGGTACTGGCACAGGAATAGACATATAGACCAGTGGAACAGAACAGAGCACCTAGAAATTGATACAAGCCATTATGTTCAATTAATATTTGACAAAGGAGGCAAGAGCATACAATGGAGTCAAGACATTCTCTTCAATAAATGGTGTTGGGAAAATTGGACAGATACATGCAAAAAAACGAAACTAGATCACCAAATTACACCATACACAAAAATAAAACTCAAAATGAATAAGGGATTTAACGTAAGATGGGAAACCATAAAAATCTTAGAAGAAGCCATAAGCAAAAATGGCAGACATTTGTCACAGCAATATCTTTACTGATATAGCTCCTAGGGCAATGGAGAAAATAAACAAATGGGATTGCATCAAAATAAAAAGCTTCTGCACAGCAAAAGAAACCATCAACAAAACAAGAAAGCCCACTGCATGGGAGAACATATTTGCCAATGTTATCTCCTATAAGGGTTTAATCTCCAAAATTTACAGGGAACTCATACAACTTAACAAAAGGAAGATAAACAATCCAGTCAGGAAATGGGCAATGGACCTAAATAGACACTTTACAAAACAGGACATAAAGAACGCCAAGAGACATGTAAGCATGCTCAAAGTCACTAATCATCGGAGAGATGCAAATCAAAACAACAATGAGGTACCATCTCACACCTGTGAGGACATGCAGAATGGTATGTGCCAGGAGTTTGGGGAGACAGGGTGTGGGTCAATGGGGGAAAAAGGAGACATATGTACTACTATTTGTAATACTTTAAACAATAAAAAAATAAAATAATGTTGAAAAAGAAACAAAAAAATGCCAATGGCATATCTTACAGATTTCAAACTAATATTCCAAAAATTTATGTACAGTTACTAAAGACTTCAAATAGCCTCAGCAATTTGAGAAAGAATAACAAAGTTGGAAGAATCACACTATCTAATATCAAATTATACTACAAGGCCAAAGTAATCAAAAGAGCATGGTACTGGCATAAAAACATACATGGATAAGTGAAACAACTAGAGAGCCAATAAACCTACACCTTTATGGTCAATTAATATTTGACAAAAGAGGCAAAACATACAATGGGTTAAAGATAGTCTATTTATTAAATGGCTTTGTCAAAATTGGATAGATGCATGCAAAAAATGAAACTAGGCCATCTTCTTACACCATACACAAGAATAAAATAAAAATGGACTAAAGACTTAAATATTAGACTCAAAACCATAAAAATCCTAGAAGAAAACAGTAAAATTTCAGACATTTCTCATAGCAGTGTTTTTGCTGACATACCTCTTTGTGCAAGGGGAACAAAGATAAAATAAACAAATGGGACTACATCAGACTAAAAAGCTTTTGCACAGCAAAAGAAACCATCAACAAAATAAAAAGGGAACCCACTAAATAGGAGAACATATTTGCCAATGAAGCATCCGATAAGAGGTTAATTTCCAGAATATGTAAAGTACTTATATAACTCAGCACCAAGAAAACAAATAATCTAATTAAAAAACGGGCAAAGGATTTGACTAGACACTTCTTTAAAGAGATCATACAGATGGCCAATAGACATGTGAATAATGCTGTGTCATTAATCATCAGAGAGATGCTAATTAATCCCACAATGAGATATCATCTCACACCTCTTTCTCAGTATAGGGAGCCCCAATGCACTGTTGATAGGAATGCAGACTGGTGTGGCTACTGTGAAAAACAGTATAGAGTTTCCTCAAAAAATAAAAAATGGAACAGACTTAACCCAGCAGTCCCACTTCTGGGAATAGATCCAATATATCACTCAAAACACTAATTCAAAAAAATACATGCACCCCTATGTTCATTGCAGTGTTATTTACAATAGCCAAGACCTCATCTGACAGGCTCTGATAGGGAGTGCATGTTTCTACCATATCACATGCCCACCTGTACCATCATCAGAAAAAAAATTGTGTTGCTGCTTGAGGACATGCAAATTAATATAAAACTCAATTAAAAATATCTTGACATATACACCATGGCTTCATTAATATTTTATGGAAAATTCTGTCCTCTTAAAACCAAAATATTGACCCAACTAATTATAGGAATTAAGTAAGCTACAGAAAATGTAGTAGCATCATTATATTTATGCATATAAAATATTTGAACATACAGGGGGGGAGTGTATTTGATACATTCAAAGAAAATTTTCAATGCTCATCAATTTTTCATTACTCAGTTGAAATATACTTGCTCATTTACTATGAAGCTTACATCTGTCTATACCTGGAGATTCACATGTCATTGTACATAGAAACCTAAGGGTGTGCATATGTACATGCATACACTTCTGGAAAGTTTTTCTGAGTAGCTGTGCTAGAGATGATGCCAGTCATCCAATTGCTACTTTTGAATTTAGATAATGCAAAAACTTCCATGGAGTTTTCAGGGTAAGAAGAAGAGGCAGCATCATTTCATATGAAACCTTGTCTCAACCTCTTCCTGTTGCTTGCATGAACACCTTTTTTTCTGCATATTTAATGTTTAGAGCAGAATACCAGGTTCAAAGTTTCTTTTCAAATTCAAACTTTATAGCAAAGCCACAATCTATATATATAGCAGTTGCAATGTGTTTCTAGTTACGCTGTCATAAAGCCTAGGACTTCTCACATCATCACTTTGAAGGTCGGCACCACAGAGGGGGAAAACATACACATTTATACTGGATTGACATGATAGTTTGTAATCTACACGGTATTAAGTATCACAATATATTTCATTTTTATATGTTTTTGATGAAGAGGTAAAAGTGCATTTTCTGCAGTTGCTGTTCAGAAATTGCTCATCTGTTTGGAAGAGGCTAAAAGAGACTGAAGCTGAACATTATTTATGGAGATATTACCACTCGTCACTCACTCACTCCACCGCTGAAATGAGAAGAGAACGCCAATGCGATTTTATTTACAGTATTGATTTCCAGAGCTCGCCCTGTGAGAGTCCTGGGTGTGTATGCAAGATAAATGTCAGAGAACAGAGATATTCAGGCAAACATGGTTTCCTTTTTTTATATTTTTATCATTCTGATAATATATATCCTTTTGAAATGTAATTGGAAATGTCTTCTAGATGTCACTTCACTGTCTCTACATGGTGCCTGATATTTGTGAGTACATTAGAAAGATTTAAATGCTCATGGATATTAGTGTGTATATATTTATATTTGTATATATATATATAAATATATTTACATAAGTATCATTTCTTATACTAACAAAGACTTCAAAGAACAAAACTGTGTGTTTATTCATGAAGGAAGACCTGGGAGAAGTGTAACCAAGCTTCTACCTCCTCCCTGGTTTTCCCTCTGTTCTCTCATTCTTTTGGTTTTCTTCTTTCCATTATTGGTTAACTTCACTCCTTGCTCAGCAGAAAACACACTTCCCTATCTGTTAGCTAAGCCAATTCTCTTCCTTTTTCCCTTTTAAGTTCTGCCCATGACAGCTTCCTGCACAGTCACTCCTCATTTTTTGCTTTATTCTTCACTGCTGTGAACATCCACTAGGACCGTGGTCGGCAAACTGCGGCTTGCGAGCCACATGCAGCTGTTTGGCCCCTTGAGTGTGGCTCTTCCACAAAATACCACGGCCTGGGTGAATCTATTTTGAAGAAGTGTCATTAGAAGTTTAAGTTTAAAAAATTTGGCTCTCAAAAGAAATTTCAGTCGTTGTACTGTTGATATTTGGCTTTGTTGACTAATGAGTTTGCCAACCACTGGGAAGAGTGATCTTCAGAAACAAGGTTATTAACACAGATCAAATCAGTGCTGGGGATTGCAGGGAGTAAGGGGGAGGGAGGCGCCCCAGGGCCTTTGTGTGCTTTACTCCCAGGCTCCCTTCTCTCAGCAGCATCGCACTGCTCCCAAAGCCCCTCTGCCTAGGCTCTTCTCTTTCACCCCAAAGTCTCAAAGTCTGAAGCTCTAAATGTGCAGGGACCTTATCTAGGTCCAGGAATAAAAGCAGCCATTCTGGTCTTCACCTTTCCCACAAGTTTTTCCTTTTCAATTCCCAAATCAGGTGTCCGCACAAATTCACAGTTTTTATTTCTAAAATTTAAGGGTTCCTTTCTTTTATTAAAAATGATAAAGTGAGCAGAAATCATCTTACCCTTAAAAGAGCATCAAGATGTCCAAACATGCTTACATCTAGTTTCAGCAGTTATCAAACTATTGTCTGAGAAGAGCAAAAATTAATGCTGCCTATAGATTAAGGCATTCCAGTACTGATTTCAGCAATTCTTATGGAACCTTGGAGTATTCATTTAAGTTTTGATTACAGTCCATGCATTCATTACTTTGTATATATGCTACTAGCAAAGCAAGGGAATAATGAAGATAGAAATATACTTCCTATTTATAATTTTAGAAATGGTGAGAGATTTTCAGTCAAGAACAAGGTCATCACATAAGAATATATACTTTTAATAACTAGGATTTTAGAAATATAGACTTGGATTACATATTTCTAATTGGCGAAATGAGAAATATTCAGCAAAATATTATGTTTATGCTATCTATATAAATGTGCATATGTTAAAAATGTGTATTGGGAAAGAATGTATAACAAATGCAGTCTCACCTTTCCCTTACATATGTTGTATTGGGTTATTTTCAAAGTTGGAATTTCTCAGCATTACCTCTGAGTGCATCATCAAGATGGCACATACAGCCACAGTTCCTTTCTGAAGAGCAAGGCAGGACTTACTCAGGAGGTGAAAAATTAATAGAATGGAAAATTCAAGATTACAGCTCATTGATATGAGTAGCTTTATGACATGTAGCTGTTGTATAGAATTTTGTTCTCTGATTTTACATATACAAGTCTATTTTATTTTATTTTATTTTGTTTTGTGTTATTATTTTGATTTTAGAGAGGAAGCGAGAGGGAGAGAGAGAGAGAAACATCAGTGATGAGAATCATTGATTGGCTGCCTCCTGCACGCTCCCTCTGAGGATCAAGCCTGCAACCCTGGGCATATGCCCAGACTGGGCATGGAACCTTGACTTCCTGATTCATAGGTTGAAGCTCAACCACTGAGCCAGGCCAGCGAAGCAGGAGAAGTCTATTTTTAGAAAAGCACTTAACATGCACTTCAATAAAAACTTCAGTAAATCCACTAGAGTCAATTTATCTGCCAGATTATAGCAGATCTTTCTTTTTCAAGAGTGCTTTAAGATTAATAGGTCTCTTTTGTAAATTTATTTTAAGTGTACTTTTATTATTTTGCCAGTTTTATTGAGAAATAATTGACATACATCACTGTATATGTTTGAGGTGTACAGATGATGTTTTGTTTTACATATATTGTGAAATGATCACCACAGTAGGTTTAGTCTTTATCAAATGAATATACAGTTTGACAAACTAAGAGGGTTATTATAGGGACTCCAGAAATTGTTAAGAAACTTCACTACAGGTTGTTAGTTGATTGACTGGTTGATTAGTAGTTAGACTAGTAGTTAGTTCATTGATTACTTGATTAGTACTGAGTTCAGCCATCATTGGTATGTTTCAATTGCAGTGCCTTTCTTGTGTTTTGACCAGAAAGCTTGATTTAACAGTACCATGTCCAAAACAAAACAAATGAAGGAAAACAAAAGCTCTAGGGCAGTGGTTCTCAACCTTTCTAATGCCGCGACCCTTAAATACAGTTTCTCACATGTTGTGGTGACCCCCAACCATAAAATTATTTTTGTTGCTACTTCATAACTGTAATTTTGCTTTAATGACTCGTAATGTAAATAGCTGTGTTTTCCGATGGTCTTAGGAGACCCTGCTAGTGGTTCTCAACCTGTGGTCGTGACCTAAGACCATCGGAAAACACAGATATTTACATTATGATTCATTAAAGCAAAATTACAGTTATGAAGTAGCAATGAAAATAATTTTATGGTTGGGGGTCACCACAACATGAGAAACTGTATTCAAGGGTCGCGGCATTAGAAAGGTTGAGAACCACTGCTCTAGGGGCTTTAATTAAATTCAGGCTGGATATGGGTCAGGTAGGCATTTTGGCTATTCCTCCTTCTCTCCCAATGAAATATGATAATATGAGGCTCTACCTGTAGACTTATGAATAGACTTCTATTGCCCAGTTTACATCTCTACTTATTGCTGTAGGTAGAACCTCCAGTCCTATGTTGAAAAGAAATGGTGAGAATAGGCACCCTTGTTTTGCCCCTGTTTCTATGAAGAAAGCAGCCTGTCTTTCACTATTATCCATGATATTAGCTGGAAGCTTTCCATAGATCCCTTTTTTTTTTCCAAACTGAAAAAGTTCTATTCCTCATTTGCTGAGAGTTTTTATCATCATGCTTATTGCATTTTGTCCAATGATTTTTTTCTTCATCTATTAAGGTAAACAAATTTTAATTTTAATATCACAATTTGGTGTATCATGGATTTTAAAAGAACTGCATTCTGGAGATAAATTCTAATTGATGATGAGGTATTGCTTTTAAAAAATGTATTTCTGGATTTAATGAGCTAATATTGTGTGAAGGATTATTGTGACTATTTTCATTATAGATAGTAGTCCGGAGTTTTCTTTAGTGTTTTGCTCTGGTTTTAATATCAGAGTACTGCTATCCTTAGAAAAATAAACTGGAAAATGATTTCTACTATTGAGAGCTTTGATAAGTTTGTGTAGAATTGGGATTATATCTTACATAAATGTTTGTTAATTTTTTGAAGTCAGACCAGATATCCACCCAGCAACTGGCTTTATGATCCTACTAGAGGCCCGGTGCATGAAATTTGTGCATGGGGGGTGTATGTCCCTCAGCCCAGCCTGCACCCTCTCCAATCTGGGACCACTTGAGGGATGTATGGCTGCCCGTTTAGGCCCGATCCCGGTAGGATCGGGCCTAAACGGGCAGTCAGACATCTCTCTCACAATCCAGGACTGCTGGCTCCTAACTGCTCACCTGCCTGCCTTCCTGATTGACTCTAACTGCTTCTGCCTGCCAGCCTGATCACCCCCTAACCACTCTCCTGCCAGCCTGTTTGCCCCTAACTGCCCTCCCATGCAGGCCTGGTCACCCCAAACTGCCCTCCCCTGCAGGCCTGGTCACCCCTAACTGCCCTCCCCTGCAGGCTGGTCACTCCTAACTGCCCTCCCCTGCAGGCCTGTCGCCCACAACTGCTCTCCCCTGCAGTCCTGGGTCCCCCCAACTGCCCTTCCCTGCAGGCCTGGTCACCCCCAACTTACCTCCTCTGCCAGCCTGGGCACTCCTAACTGCTCTCCCCTGCAGGTTTGATTGCCCCCAACTGCCCTCTCTTGCAGGCCTGGTCCCTCCCAACTGCCCTCCCCTGCTGGCCATCTTGTGTCCACATGGGGGCTGTCATCTTTGACCACATGGGGCAGCCATCTTGTGTGTTCAAGTGATGATAAATTTGCATATTACTCTTTTATTAGATAGGATAGAGGTCTGGTGCAAGGGTGGGGGCCAGCTGGTTTGCCCTGAAGGGTGTCCCAGATCAGGGTGAGGGTTCCCTTGGGGCTTGGGGTGGCCTGGGTGAGGGGCCTGTGGTGGTTTGCAGGCTGGCCATGCCCCCCAGCGACCCAGGCAGAGGCCCTGGTATCTGGGATTTATTTATCTTCTACAATTGAAACTTTGCAGCCTTGAGCGGAGCCAAGCCTCCTGCATGCTCTGTGGCCACAGCCATTTTTGTTGGGATTTATTTATCTTCTGTGATTGAAACTTTGTAGCCTTGAGCGAGGCCAAGGCAGGCCAGGGTGTGGGGGAAGCCTGGCTTCCTCCATTGCCGGGGAAACCCAAGCCTCCTGCTCTCTCGTGGTGGCAGCCATCTTGGGTTAATTTGCATACTCGATCCTGATTGGCTGGTGGGCATGGCTTGTGGGTGTGGTGGAGTGATGGTTAATTTGATTAGTACTCTTTTCTTAGATAGGATAATCATAAACAATCTAGACAAGCACATTTTCTCCAATTTAGTTTTTGGTGTTAAGACATCACTTAGATAATCAAATCGTTTAGTTGAATATTATCTACATAGGTATTTATTTCAGTTATGCACTTTGCTTCTTTGATGGTTACTCTAGAATTGCTCTTTTTGATAGAACATTTTACAAATGGTTTCTTAGTTATGGTTAACTTTACATGGTTAAAATGGTTATTTTACATTTTAAAATGGTTAATTTTATAATATTTTTCATAAATTTATTTATAAAGTATGGGCTAAACAAATACTGTTTGCACATTTTTTTTCTAATGTATCATTATACCCAGTTTGACCTATTGCTATTAAGTTGTTGAAATATTTTAACAGTTACCATTTTGAACAGCTTTGTCTTTGTTATTATAAGAGCATAACCAGAAAGTTCGAGTGATTGAATGAGAACTAAAATACCAATGTGCTGCTATTAGGTAAGTACCATGGAATAGATATTTTTAGGAATTTAATGCTTTAGTATAAATTTATATGATTTTAGCTCTATGAAAAAAGTGAATTAGTTTTTTCAAAAGCGCTGAGCACATTGATTTGAAAATTTGTGCCTTATCCACCAGCAGCTGCAGTAAAACATTTCATTGCATAAAAGTCAAGAAAAACATCACCTGAAACTATGTTTAAATGAAGTAATTTTTCAAACTATAGCCAGGCCATAAAAATCTAGGGGTCACATTTACAGTAGGACTTTAGATCAGGATTTAGTTTAACTTAAAGACCCTAGTTCTATCTGGGCTTCTTCCTCAAACTCACCATAATTACTATAAACCTACTTTATTTTTAATATTTAATATTTTAAGTTAGATTACTTGTAGGGCATTCTGAGCTAGTGTGGCAGCAGAAATATCAACATTTCATGGAATATTATGCAAAGATAATTCTACTCTATCTGAATCTGATTTTCCTCGGTACATGAAAATCACATATGGATGTCTATACTTTCAGGCTCATAAAATTGCTAGAGGGGGGCCATAACTTGGCTCTATGAAGTTCACTCTACACCCAGAAGAAACCTTGAAGAGCAACATGACTCGAACTTATACTGTGTGTGGTAGAGAAAATTAATGCAGCAAGAAACAATTTTCACTTTTAGCTCAAATTTACCTTCACAGTAGCAAAGAGTACAATGCACGATTAGAAATTGGATATTCATGATGACTGAAAATAGCCTCTCCAAGGATAACTATCAGCCTAAGAAGAAATTAAAAATGTAAAAGAAGAGTAGTATTTACGTCCAAATTTGAATATAATATTTGAAAATCTTTACTAGATGGAGGAATAAGACTTCTCACATCCAATCTTCTTGCTTGTATTTCACTAATTCCTTATTGGATTTTTTTTCTGCTTATGGGACCTGAATGAGGGACTTACCGGATAGCATTTCTGGCCCTTGAATAGTCTAATAAATAGTAAAGATGAACAATGAGGCAATTTTCCTCTACATGATGGTCAGGATTTGTGATTGTTGAGGTAAGAAACTGCCGGTATGGGTCAATCTCTCTGCTATCCTAGAAGTTCCTTTGATACTATCAAAAGCTTGCCAGATTTCCTTTTTATTTTATTCTAAGGTTCAGAAATATGTAGTCATTCAATCTTTTCTTTAAACTAAATATAATTTGAGGATATATTTCCTAAAACATATCTCTTAAAATTTCTGCAAAAACCCTTTGAAGGGACTTGTTCTGCCACAAATAATGTGCATTTGCACTGACTTTCTAGGTCTCTGTGTTCTGTCATGTCCATCTCTCCAGTCTTTTTTTAACTACTTCCTGCCCTGTATCCTAAGTTCCAGCAAAGGTGAATCATTGCCCTGCGCTGCTCCCTCTTTATGCCTCTGCCTAATCCATTCTTTTTTAAAAACTCTCTCTTCTGCTCAAACACCTTCACAGAGTCCATTCTAATACCTTCAAACATGAGGCAAAGGGGGATAATATCTTCCATAATTCTTTGGGCACATTTTTTGTGCCATTATAATCCTGATTTTTTTCTAACAGAAACTGTTTTTCTATCTACCATAGTGTGTAACACATAATATGAACTCAATGAATCTATTAAGTGAATGCTAAATAAATGGGTAATTAAAATAACGCAAAGAAAAAAAAATAACCTTATGACAGCCTGGGCAGAAAGTTCTTACAGTTTCTCAGTTGCTTTTCAAACTAGTACTAAAAATTATCCTCAATGCAAATCATGATGCCGTATCACCTAGATTATAAGTGGCTGCGGCTCATTATGAAACGTAATTTTCTTAGGCTGTTCAGACTGTTATAGCAAAATACTACAGACTGGGTAACTTATAAACAATGTATATTTATTTTTCACGGTTTTAGAGCTTGAAAGTCTGAGATTGTGGTGCCAGCATGATTGAATTCTGGTGAGGGTCTTCTTGCTGGTTCATAGCTTGTCGTCTTCTTGTGTCCTCATGTGGTGGAAAGAGCTAGGGAGCTTTGTGAGGACTCTTGTTTAATGCACTGAAACCATTCATTAGGGCTTCACCCTCATAAGCTAATCACTTCTCAAAGGCCCCATCTCCTAATGACCATCTTTGAGGGTTAGGATTTCAACATAAAATTTTGGGCGGGTGGGGGGACTTTCAGATTATAGCAGGAATGAACTTTATTAAAGCAATGATAAAGTTCTTAAAAAAAAGTATACTTACATATATGAAAAATTTCAAAAATGATTTATGTGAAAAGATCTTAAAGAAAGCAGAGACTGATAAAATTAGCACTAAATATGATACTGAGATAATATTCTATAAAATAAAAAGGTAATATGCAAATAGACCGAACGGCAGAACAGCTGAACAACCAATCAAAGGGTAATATGCCAGTGATATGTTAAGACTGCTCAAACACTCGCTATGATGTGCACTGACCACCAGGGGCCAGATTCTCCAACCAGTAGGTTAGCTTGTGAGATGGGCCGGACATGCCCTGGAGTCCTCCCGCATTTCCTCCCCGGCCTTATTGTGCAACAGTGGGGGTCCCTCAGCCTAGCCTGCATCCTCATGCAATCTAGGACCCCTCAAGGGATGTCAGAGAGCCGTTTTGGCCCAATCCACAGGCCACTCCCCTTGGGAAGGTGCCAGATGCAGCTAATGGCTGGTGAGCGCTGCTGCAGCAGTGCAAACCTCTCCTGATTGGGACTGATTTGGCTCGAGCTTGTGGCAGACACAGTGGTGCAGGGATAAGCAGGAGCAGCAGGTAGGAGCTGCAGGAAGTGTTGGACTGCGGGTTTCGGCCCAATCCCTGTAGGCCACCCAGAGCGACCCCAACCGTGCACGAATTCATGCACCGGGCCTCTAGCGTTTAGAATAAAAAGCATTTACATAGGTGACTTGGGAGATACCATTTTACTCCTGAAACCATTACTGTAGCCATGGACGGGGATGTCTGCTGATGGGCATACCTCTTTGGAGCTTGAAGAGCTATTTGCTGTCCCCCAAAACACATGGATTCAAAAATAAAGCCAGAGGATTTTAGGAAGTAGGAATGAATTCTGAGAATGAAATCAATAACTTCCCATCACAGTGGGATTATGATTGATTTTTATTATCTTTCCTGTTCTTTTCCAAGTTACCAGATTTTCTGTAATAACCAGGAATTATTATTATGATCATAAAAAGAATTCTGAAGTCTGCACTGTTTTTAAGAAATAAAATAAATTCTACTGCATGGGAACTGGCAAGGAGAACCCCTGAAGGGAGGGGAAAGTTATTTCTTAGCTATAACAGAGCCCCAAACAACTGACCTCAAAGGTGCCCAAGTGCTCATTGCATTGAGCTGACAGTCTCAGAATCCCCAACACCTGTTGTCAAGAGTCAGTATTTTTCCTGCTGCTCTCACTAAGCAGTTCTCAGGAAAAGTGTATTTCTTAGAGATATAGTTTAGTTCAGGAGATGCGGGTGAATCATAAACAAATATATGGATCTATGCTATTTTTGTTGGAAAGAAATTGCATGTATATAGATGTGAAAAATCCTTACATCATTTGGGAAGGATTTTATCTTGCAAAGAACATGCAATGTTTTCTTTATCATCAGTCAGGTGTGTATGTATGTATGTATGTGTGTGTACACATACGTGTGGACATCCACTAGCCACTTCAACCCTGGGGCTTTAGTTTCTTCATTCACACAAACAAGAGTTGTGTTAGATGATATTTCAGGGTGGTCCTCTTCAGCTCTCAAATTTCTAAAATTCTAAGTCATGTGTATAAAGTCCCTTTCTTCTCTTAGCTTTTCCTGTGATGAAGAGTGAATAGATACAAGAGAAGAAATAATTCGCCAGACTATTAATGTTTTCTAGGATAGTACAATCTATGTCAATTCATCTTTCATTGACCTTGTCACTGAGTGAATAGTAAACATTCAGAGAGTTTTTAAATTTAAAGTTTCAATTCTTTAAGCCCTCAAGCCTCTAAGTAAAATAAGCAAGTTTTAGAGGGAAAACAATAGTTACCTTTTGCAAGAAAAAACACAGGCAACTTTTCAAAAATTGTGCTCTCTGGTCTTCACTTTGTTTCAGTCCAACCAGAAGATGCTGTCACGACTGTCATTCCAATGCTTATTATTGCAGTACAGGACCTCAGGATAGCTTATCTCTGTGGGACAGGATTTTATGAGAATACTAGAGGCTCAGTGCATGAAATTCGTGCATGGGTACAGTCCCTAGGCCTGGCCTGTGATCAAGGCCATCTTCCCCAGCTGCCCACAGCCAGCCCTGTCCCCCACCACCACCCACCCCCAGTTCCCCGTTCGCCATCAGGTGATTGGTGCCTGACAACTAGGGGAAGGGACTGAGAGGTAGGCTGTTCCTGCCCGTTCGCTGGCCCCGCCCCTGCCACAAGTGGCCATCAGGCAATTGGAGCCTGCTGGCTGGTGAAAAGGACCAAGAGGTGGTCAGTGAGCCTCATAGTAACTGGTCCAGCAGTCCTTCTGGTCATT
The DNA here is from genome assembly GCA_026230045.1 of Corynorhinus townsendii. Taxonomy (NCBI): domain Eukaryota; kingdom Metazoa; phylum Chordata; class Mammalia; order Chiroptera; family Vespertilionidae; genus Corynorhinus; species Corynorhinus townsendii. Next base: position 135,232,320 of record JAPDVU010000004.1, read on the forward strand.
TTGCCATTAGGGTCAATTTGCATATTACCCTTTTATTATATAGGATTTGCCCAAACCTAGTGTTTGAGTAGCGGTGATATACTTTTACATTTTTTTATTTGTTAATGTATGTATAAATATACCTAATGGAGTGTTATATGACAACATAATGAATTTTTAAAATCACCCTGATACACTAGGAATTATAATTAAGTACCATTATCTTGAAGCACCTTATAGGTTTTTAATGATATATAAAGAAATGCAGTGTAAGTTTAAGAAAAGGGCTCTAACTCCAGAATGTTCTTGAAAAAGAAATCTGATTCCCTTTAACCAATGATGCTTAAAAAAGAAATAAAGGATGCTCAACTTTTAAATTTTCTTTATTTAAGGAAGCATTACTCAAACAAGTATTTTGAAATTAATACCTTGACAATATTTGCCATAGTCTCTTTTTATGATTACCATTTTCAAAACTTTATTTTTTAATTTAGGTTAATAATAACTTTTTATTTATATGAATAAAAATTACTTCCTCACAACATACATCAAGTAAGCAGAAAAATATATGTAGAACCAAAAATGTTAAACATGTATTACCAAATACATAAATGTGTAACCAAAGCATACTATTAACTTATAAAATTTTTAAAAATCAGTAAAACAAAGCAACAATGTATATAATTAATTTCTGAGCTGTAAATTGTTCTTCAGTAAAAGCACTGCAGAAAAATAGGGTTTGCTAATCACTAATAATTATGCACTACATTGTCACTTTGAGATAAAAATGGGGTTTAAAGTTAATTATGCACAGCTATTTTTAAAATTTTAGTATCAACCAGCATATTTATGCATTATAAAAACATAAAGGATATATGCCCATTTTTACAATACTAAAAAATAATTCTTAGTCAATCATAATGATATAAGTGGTTTTTATTCAACAAACTTTTATTTGAAAAAGCCATCTGGAAGGCTATTTTGGATCTGTTTTCCAGAACATGTGGTTATTAATAACTCCTAGTTTTTTGAACATCAATTCATAATGTTTAGGAATATTTGCAGACGTTTTTCCTGATAAATTAATAACTATGTCATTCAAATAATTATGTTTATTGATTGGAAGACTGAATGAATGGAGAGGATTTACGATAAGAGTTCTGTCACTTTTTATTTTTCTGAGCCAGGTACTACTCCCATAACCTCGTAGGTTATTGTTCTTATTCATACCACGCTATTAAATACCAGTGAGGTGAAGTGATAACATGTAGGCCCACATTACTGTGATTCTCATCCAAGACCAGAATATGATTCCAATAACTCTTGCGCCTCTCAAGTTCAACTCGGCTATGCTGGGGAAGCTGAAGTGGACACAAGGATGTCAGCTTTGCCTTCATCTATTTTTTTTTTAAATAAATCTTTATTCAGATTATTACAATTGTTTCTCCTTTTTCCCCCCATAGCTCCCCTCCATCTGGTTCCCACCCCACCTTCTGCCCTTACCTCCCCCACACTGTCCTCATCCACAGGTGTACGATTTTTGTCCAGTCTCTTCCTGCACCCCCTCATACCCCTTTCCCCCTGAGAATTATCAGTCCACTCCCTTTCTGTGCCCCTGATTCTATTATATTCACCAGTTTATTCTGTTCCTCAGGTTTTTAATCACTTGATTTTTAGGTTCACTTGTTGATAGATATGTATTTGTTGTTCATAATTTTTATCTTTACCTTTTTCTTCTTCTCCCTCTTCTTAAAGAATACCTTTCAGCATTTCATATAATACTGGTTTGGTGGTGATGAACTCCTTTAGCTTTTTCTTATCTGTGAAGATCTTTGTCTGTCCTTCAATTCTGAATGATAGCTTTGCTGGGTAGAGTAATCTTGGTTGTAGGTTCTTGCTGTTCATCACTTTGTAGATTTCTTGCCACTCCCTTCTGGCCTGCATAGTTTCTGTTGAGAAATCAGCTGACAATCGTATGGGTGCTCCCTTGTAGGTAATTAACTGTTTTTCTCTTGCTGCTTTTAATATTCTCTCTTTGTCTTTTGCTCTTGGCATTTTAACGATGATGGGTCTTGGTGTGGTCCTCTTTGGATTCCTTTTGTTTGGGGTTCTGTGTGCTTCCTGGACTTTTAAGTCTATTTCTTTCACCAGGTAGGGAAAGTTTTCTGTAATTATTTCTTCAAACTGATTTCCAGTATCTTGCTCTCTCTCTTCTTCTGGCACCCCCATAATTCTGATGTTGGTACGCTTGAAGTTGTCCCAAAGGCTTCTTACACTATCTTCAACTTTTTGGATTGTTTTTTCTTTTTGTTTTTTCGGTTGAGTGTTTTTTGCTTCTTTGTATTTCAATTCTTTGACTTGATTCTTGCGTTCCTCTAGTCTGTTGTTGGGTCTCTGTATAATATTTTTTATTTCACTCAGTGTATGTTTAATTTCTAGTTGGTCCTTTTTCCTATCTTCGAGGGTCTCGTTATATTTATCAGCCTTTTCTAGGATATTCTTGAAGAGCCTTATAACTGTGGTTTTGAATTCTATATCCAGTCTTTTGTTTTCCTCCATTTCTTTAGTTTATGATCTGTTTCTTTGTCGCCGCATTTTCACTGCTTCCCTGAGTTGGTAGGGTAGCTTTGTGTGCTATGTTTCCTATATGGCCCAGTGGGTCAGCCTCCCAGTTACCAGAGGTGGACACTCTTGGTGCACCTCTTTGTGGACTGTGTGTACAGCCTTGTTGTAGTTAAGTCTTGATTGTTGTTGTTATCACTGGGAGGAATTGACCTCCAGGCTAGTTGGCTGTGAGGATCAGCTGTGTCTAGGCTGGGAGAAGTTTGGTGCTGGGGACAGCCTTATAGGATTAGACCTGCCAAATTGCAAAAGCCTCTGTGTTCAGCTTGGATGGGGTGGAGTCTCAGGGCAGAGCAGACAGTCTTGGCTTCCCCTCAGCCCTGTCCTTGTGCGCACGCGCACGCAAGCGCACCTCCAGACCTCTGGCTTCCCCGGCTCCCGAGCCTCCACCCACGAGTCCAGATTCTCCCCACCCCCCGCAAGAGCGTGGGTTCCCAGGGGCTCGCCGCCTGGACCTGGGGTTCAGTGCAGTCAGAACTGGGATTCAGTACAGTCAGGAGCTTCCGACTCCCTTCTGCTAGGGAAAGCCTGTGGCAACCTTTGCAGTCTTTGTGTGCACTGGTGCGCGTGCCTCCAGATCCCTTCCCCTGGGTCTCTGAGTCTCCGAGTGCCTTCTCTCTACCTGACAGTCCAGATTCCCCCTGTATGAGCCTGGGTCCACGGGGTTTCGCCCAGAACTGGGGTTCAGTGCAGTCGGAACTGGGGTTCAGTGCAGTTGGGGGCTTCCTTCCCCCTCCCGCCAGAGAAAGTCAGTCAGGCTCTCAGCCGCCCTTCCTCTCTGTGCGCACAAAGACCAATTGCCGTAACTCAACCCTTTGCTGTTCCTCGAATTCTCCGTGAGCTTTTCTCTTTCCTTCTAGTTGTAGAATTTCCACTCAGCCAGCTTTCCTGTGGTTCTGGATGGTGTCCATTCTGTCTTTTAGTTGTAGTTTCGAAATTGTTGTGCGAGGCAGCAGTTTAGGTGCTTACCTTTGCCACCATCTTGGTTTCTCCCGCCTTCATCTTCTTAAAGCACTTGGTCTTGGCTTCCAGGCCTGGGCTGACCTTGCTTAGATTGACACTACTTCTCTTCTCTCTGGTCATTTTATATTGGCTGGCCCAGTCCTTCTCTGCAAACCGTAAGGCAGAACTCTGGGTAAGAAACTGATAGCAGTTTATTAATATGTCTGTGTGTGTGCAAATGCATACTGAATGAGACAAAATTAAGACAGACAGGGAAATTCAGCAGTATCTGGACCTTCTTCCTGTACCACTGTCCCCTCCCTTCTATTATATCCATTGTTTCTCTTGCTGCCTTTACAACTAGCTTGGTTCTACCTTTCCAGCTGGGGCTCCCTTCTTCCCCCAATCTTCTAGAATATCACCTGTTGTAAGGTCCCCTGGTTTGCTACCATTGGCATTTAGACCATACTTCAGCAAATAACCATTATTTAAATACTTGAATGTCTAATAAATTTTGATTTTTTTTTAAAAAAGGCTTATAAATTTGTGGATTGACAATATTTAACCTCTCTTCATTCTTTCCATTATGTAATTTTGAGCATTTTCTTTTTAAATATAGGAGTCTTATTTCATAAAGGAACTGTAGAAGGATGACATTCCATATATTTTTAAACAGCTGCAGTTGTAAAATAAATTAGTAGATGATGGAAAAGATTGAAGGTTGAGATTCATGGTCAGCATGAGGATTGGGGCTATGCCAAGCTTTACCTATCTCTGCTGACCCAGCTCTTTGCTCATAGAAACAATAAGGAGGGTGCTCTATGAGCCTGAAGAGCCAGGGTCTGATCATTTCAGCTCTATGAGCCTGAAGAGCCAGGGTCTGATCATTTCTGCAGTTCTTTCAAACATCACTTTTCACCTTATGGATTCTCTGTCATACATCATGAATCCTTCTTGTTCATTTGTTTCTTCTCCACAAGCATACACACCTTGTCTATTTTCTTTATAACTCTGATCCAAATTTCAAAATGTGTTATTTAGATAACTGTTTATTTGATAATTATTTGTCTTGCTATTACTATTTGTTATCAAGACAGGCAAACACCTTGTCTTCATAATGCCTGAAATATAGTAGACCTTAATTAAATATTTGCTGAATACTGAATCATAGGAACTTATAATTGGTTTTGGGAAATCAAGACACATGAAAACTTCAGTGTTAGCTCAAGAGCAACATCGAGTAATATTACAAAGTAGTACGTAATTAAATTCTATATTAAATAAATAGTAAGTTCTATAAGAATTAAAAAGGTAGAAAATATTTGTAAGAGGAAAATAAATATAGGCATTAGATAGAGGGAGATAAAGAATGCCAAGTTTATAGGATGAAAATGAAAAGGTATCAAAATAGAAATTTAGTAAACAGTTTATCCTGATACATAACTTAGAGATGAAAGGATGGCAAAGTTAGGATTAGGTTATATTTTATAGAGCTTCAAATACTAAGTTGAAGATGTTGGACTTTTTATGAAGTGAGCTAAGAATCAGTGAAATATTGGGGCAAAAACAAGCAGTTGACATTTTATTAAAGAAGTATAATTTAATGAAGCAGTCAATTTTCAGTGAAAAAGGAATAGATGATATAGGAGGAATGGTTAGGAAACTGTCTATGTTAGAGTTGATGAGAAACACAGTGGCATTGACAATGGAAAAGGAAAGAAAAAATGTGTTTAGAAGACATTTCAAGGAGAAATGGAAGGATTATTGACTGTGAATTGAATAAAGATTATAATGAGTGAAAGATTACCGGGAAATTATGGTTGCCATTGAGGAAAAAAAGACAACATTAAGTCGGGGTCAAAAATTCACACACACACACACACACACACACACACACACACACACACCATCTTCCATAAAAAGAGTATTATTATTCACATCACAGATGATGTGGTGTGCACTTAAACATCTAAAATAATCTATAAGCACACAATTAGAATTAAAGTAAGTGTTCTAGATGTTGCATCTACAAATATCCAAAACTTAGAGAAAATTTATTTAAAGCTATGCAAAACTTAGACACAGAAAACAACAAAACCTTACTGAAAGAGATTAAATAAATGAAGTGATATTGTACTGGTGTAGATTGTTATATTGTAAAGATGTCATTTCTCTCCAAAATATAATATAGATTTAATACTTTCTCAATTTCTGAAAATTGATAAGCTAATTTTAAAATTTAACTGGAAAAGCAGAGAACCAGAATAGATAAGGTAGACTTACATCATAAATAAAATAATGTGGATATTCACATAAAACTAACTAATCGAATGAAATAAAAACTCCAAACTTAAACTATACACACACACACACACACACACACACACACACACACACACAAATTTTGCTAAATTTGATATGTAATTATATGTTGCTTATTTGCATGTGTTATAGGACTCTAAATTTATAAAGGACATTTCTGTACCTTATAATATTGATATGTTATACACGTAGTATATAATCAATAAAAACGTACTGTTAATGTTAAAGAAAGTGGTTTCATTCTGTTATACAACAAATATCAACTTTCACTCTTCTAGATGATTGTAATAGGTTTATTGCATCAACAGCTTCCATGGTTTGCACCTTCTGTATCATAGCCTTTGATAGTCCCCTGGCACCCTGACTCTGGGCTTGGCCAGTGATTGGGCTAATCAAACACCTGCAAAGTTAATGTTAGTAGAGGCTTTTAAAAATGCTTTCAAATTTTGGTTCCATTTTACAGAGCTCTGTCACTACCATGAGAAACACCTCTGCTAACCTGCTGTAGGGATTTGAGAGATACAGAGAAGCCAAGTCATTCTAGCTCAGGCCAGCCCAGAGCAGCTGGCAAGCCCTCTAGCCAGCTGGCCAGAGGCACATGAACATACCTGGCATAGATCAGCCAGACCCAGAGACCCACAGACATGTGAGAAATAATAAATGACTTGTTTAAAGCTACTAAATGCTATGGTGATTTGTTAACCAACAATAACTAACATACAATGGTGATAAAACACTTAAGAAAACACACAGAAACCCTGCCTTCATGGTAATTATTTTCAAGTTATCAATATACATGAAGCCAGATGGTGATAAATGCTATGGAAAAAATAAGAAAGCAGGGAGGTTTGCTTTAATACTATTAAATAAATTATGTGTAGGCAATAAATATTTCCTATTTGAATAACAAAGAAAATTAAGTTTTCACAATTGCCTTTTTAAAAAGCAACTTTTGTTTAGTATAGTTTTAGATTTGCAGAAAAAAATATAATCATTGTATAGAGTTCCCATATACCCCACACCAATTTTGCCTGTATTAACATCTTACAGTAGTATGGTACCTGTTGCAATTAAGGAACCACTGTTGATAAATGATAAAGCCTATACTTTATTCAGATCTTCTTAGTTTTTAACTAATGTTCTTTATTTGTTCTAGAATTTTATCCTGAATATCATATTACATTTAGTATTCATGTCTTCTTGTGATATTCTTTGCTCTGACAGTTGCTCAGATTTTTATTTTTTAAATTTTCTTTTAAAATTTTTTATATGAACACTTTATGAATTTTCATGTTTCAGCCTATTGCAAGGGCCATGCTAATCTCTGTATCATTCAAATTTCACTATATGTGGTGCTGAAGCCAACACAGATTTTCCTTGTTTTTTATGACCTTGAGAATTTTGAGAAGTTATGGCCAGGTATTTTATACAATGTCACTCAGTTTAATATTTGTCTAGTGTTTTTGTCATGATTATTTTGGGATTATATGTTCTTTTAGAAATATTTTTTATTGATTTCAGAGAGGAGAAGGGCAAGAGAGAGAGAAATAGAGACATTGAAGAGAATCATTGATTGGCTGTCTCCTGCACACCCCATTTTGTGCATCTAGCCCGAGAGTATGTACCCTGACCAGGAATCAAACCATGACCTCCTGGTCCATAGTTCAATGCTCAACCACTGAGCCATGCCAGCTGGACAGGATTATATGTTCTTGGGAAGAACACCACAGAAGTAAAATGCCATTTTAATCACATAATATCAAGGGTTTGTATGAAAACATGACTTATTGCTGATCTTATCCTTGATCACCTGACTGAACTGTTTGACAGTTTTCTCCACAATAAAGTTTCTATTTCTCACTTTCTCCAGACTGCAAATTTTCAAGGGAAGTTACTATCAGTAGTACAGAATGAAGGAATGTAGAGATTATATTCCACTCCAGTGAGGGTAAAGTATGTACATTATTTGGAATTCTTCTGAATAAGAAATTGGTCATTTCTCCTCCATTTATTTATTCAGTTATTTTTATATCAGTATAGACTCCTGATATTTATTTTATATTTTGGTTATAACCCAAAAAGGAAAATATTTTGGCAATTGGGAGTTCTTTTAGTTGGTTTCCATGTTCCTTTGAGATGCTTGTATTGTTGTGTGTGTGTGTGTGTGTGTGTCCATGCACTTGAGCATTTCCTTTCTGGCATTTAAGGTGCTCCAGAAGCATCCTGTACGTTTTCTAGAATCAGACATTTTCCCAAGGAGTGAAATCTTGGTTCCTTTTATTGCAGTATGCTATTAGAAATTAAAATTTAACTCCTATGTGTGTTCATTGCTGCTAGGGTGGTGGTGTTTCTGGATCCTCTCAGCTGACAGAGTAAATATATATGTGTGTAAACAATTGCCTGTATTTTATTTTATTTTATTTTATTTTATTTTATTTTATTTTATTTTATTTTATTTTATTTTATCTTATCTTATTTTATCAATACCATTTATCCCCTCTATGCCCTTTTCCACCTCCCCCATTCTCTCCCACCCGCCCTGGCAATCACCACATTGTTGTTCATGTCCATGAGTTCTCTCACTTTTTTTCTTTTTCTGCTCAATCCCCCACCCCTCCCCCAGCACCCCCCCATCCCCAAGCTAGTTGCCTGCCCTCTATCTATAAGTCTGTATTTTGCTTGGTAGTCCAGTTTGTTCATTAAATTCCTCATATGAGTGAAATCATATAGTACTTATCTTTCTCTGACTGGCTTATTTCACTTAGCATAATGCTCTCCAGATCCATTTATGCCATCACAAAGGGTTAATTTTTCTTTCTTTTACAGCAGCGTAAACAATTGCCTTTTTAGGCACTAAAATATTGTCTATATATTGATCACTATAGTTATTATATATTTAAATTAAAAAGTATTTATTATTTTCCTATAAGGATATAACCTCTGTAGATTTGTTATTCCAATCCCAGTAAATGGAAAGATATTTTATACCTTCAAGAAACAATTCTTAAAGTTGCATGTTTAGAAAAAAGAATTTCTTCCCCTTAAATCATCTTTATTAGTACTTGCTTAGTGATTTATTACCTGGTAATAGTATTTAAGGTATAGTTGGGGAACTAATGCTGGAATAACTTCCACCTATTCTCTGACTTGCAAATCACATACTAACTTTGTCAACATTAGGTGTAAAGTCTAAGTCTGAGAATATTAAATGAAAATTTTGGAACTTCCATGTGCTAATTCAGGATGTGTGTTACAGCACAGAGGCTTCATTTTTCTCTTCATTTCCATGGTTTATATACTAGTATAACCATGATTGTTAAGTTTTCTTTTGGAGAAATGAAGTGTTTCTGTATTTATAGGCAAGCAAATATGTCAGAGGATACGGGACATGTGAAACTGAAGGGATATAGGTTAATTCTTCAGCACATAACCCAGTGCTCTTGGCAAAATCTCATCTCTGGTACAAAAAAATGAAGGTGTGAACTTCAAAAGAAACCAATGAAATACGGAGAGAGATGCCCAACAAAACACTTCCTGAAATGAATTACAGATTGATGATGGAATTAAAAAGAGAGAAGTTGATGCTGGAAAAAAATTCTTCAACTGTTGTTTAAAGGATCAAGGGAATGAAATACACTCATGGACTGGTAAGCATGCACAGCCAGCCATTTCCATCCATCATCCATGTTCTGAGAGGCAGCTGTGCTATTCTGACTTTAGAATCTTGAATTTCCTTAATGAGGTCTCTGCTAGAATATCACAAGCCATTTGAGTAAATCAGTTTCAGGAGACTTAGGCTGCATTTGTATTAAAACGATATTATATATCTATCATTTCAATAGAGGCTGAAGTGAGACTGGCTAAAGGAGAACGCCGATGTGGCATCCTCAAACCTGAATTTATACCGTGTTTCAACTTTCCACTCACACCAGTGTTTCCTAATGTAGGCTGAAGCCATCCATTTCAGCCTGACTTATTCATGCCTAAAAGTGATTGCTTTAGACAACCAATGAAATACTGAACTCCCTCCTCCTGTCTCTTGGTATAGGAGAACTGCAGATACTGATGGTTTAAAGTAACAAGATTGACTACGTGGAGGATCAGTCAGAATGCCAAGATGAATCCATGACAGCCACGTTGACTTTTAAATGCAGTTATAACCATAAAAGTGACTGGGTAAGAATGGTGATAGAGGAGTCCATTTATCCCTCATGGTGACTTCTATAGGGGATTTGTTAAGTTTTCAAGCTTCAATTGCTTATGATTTTCTAACAAGGGGTTGGTAAAAGTTATGATGGTATTAGCAAGCTAAAGTCTGCCTTAAAAATCACTACCAGATACAAGGAATTACTAAATCATGGGGCACAAATGAGGATGTTAGGAGATAACAAAGCTGAAGTTGCCAAATTTGTACTTCTAAGGCATCATTTCTAGGGATCAAACACGTTTTTCTGTTTTTAGCCAACGTGAGGACACGCTCATCCACACACCAAATCCTAAGGTGTGGATGAAATGGTGTTCTCTTTATAAGAAAATAGTATCTTTTGGACAAGAATTTTAACTATAGCAATCAGTCTATAAACAACATTTAACTTCTGAAAAGGATATTTTAAAGAGCTTTCTGCTTTGCTTCATTTGGGATTTCCATATGGAAGTTTGTATATCAGCCAAACATGTCAGAATTGTGAAGGAAATCCTCTCCTTACCGCCGTCCCTCCTTTCTTAATTCTTTCCCTCTCCACTCCTATGCAGAACAATTTTGCTTTGGACCCAAACTTGAATATTACACTCATCTAAACTTTCTGTCTAACAAATGAACTTACAATTAATAGAATGTCCTTGTCACTTCAGGCTGGTGTGGTTCAGTGGTTGAGTGTTGGCTCATTAGCCAGGAGGTCATAGTTCAATTCCAGGTCAGGGCACATCCCTGAGTTGCAGGCTTGATCCCCAGTAGTGGGGGTACAGGAGGCAGCTGATCAAAGATTCTCTTTCATCATTGGTGTTTTTGTCTATCTCTCCCCTCTCCCTTCTTCTCTGAAGTCAGTAAAAACATTTTAAAAAGTCTAAAATAAAATAAAAATAGAATGTCCTTGTCTTAGGATTTTTTTTTTGCTATTAATTGTGGTTTATCAAAGTTTTACATTCAAAGAAATAATATTTTCTACATAATAATTTTTAATCCAAGAGGATGTACAGTTTTTTTTTTTTATATCATTTTACCAAATGGAGAAAATTCAAAAGGAGTTAATTGATGGTAGTGAATGACATATAGGATTTTTTGAACTGAGAAAATGCCATTGAATTTGTTGATTAGATAGCTGATCTTTGATGGACTAATTTATACATTACCTTAGAGGCTGAAGAATCATTAAAAAATGTATCCTTACTGCTTCTAAATCTACATGATCACATTGCAGTATTAGAGACAGAAAAGGAAAATGGTTAAGGAATGACAGATGGTAATTAAATGGTGAGAGCAGCCAAAATTATTCTTTCCAAAATTTGTTAATAAAAAAGTGGTGGACCGAAGATTGCAAAGTATCAAGGAATAGAATATTTAAAAGAAAAAGTGAGTAGACATGACGAAGATGAGAAAGTGATTACATAGAAAGCAGTAGTAAAGAAATAAAACTTTAGCAAGTTTTTTTTTATAGTGATACTAGTGTCCCATGCACAGATTCATGCACATTGAAAGGAAATTAATTAGAAACATATTTTAATATTGCTATTCGCCCTTTCTCTATAATAGAAATGTCAACCAAATTCACGATCGACAATGACAGATGGAAACACACAGGTGTGATTGGTGACAATGAGAGCTTTATATGTATTGTGCATGCATGTCAACTTAGCCATATATATACTAGAGGCCCAGTGCATGAAATTCATGCACTGGTGGGGTCCTGAGGTGGGTGGGGATGAGCTGAGATGTGATTAGCCCTCCAGGGGGGCAGTGGGACACCCTTGCCAGCCCAGGATCTAGATCCATTCCACTGATGTTTGCACCGGTTGTTGGGAGCCACCTGGTGGCCGCTTTTATATCCTTCCTTGTGGAGCATCTAGGGAGGGGAAGTAGCGCAGAGCCAAGGCCGACTTTCAGGAGTCCAGCGGCACTATTGGGATCATGCCAGTGGCGCTATTCCGTTAGTGCCTGGATCGTTCTCCGCATTGGATGTGCAGGACTACTGAGGGAGTGGCTGCTACCGGGCCGGTGGGCTGCTGGGACGGGTCTGTCAGCTGAGCAGTGCTCCTGCTGTGGGAGTGCAGTGACCACCACGGAGCAGTTCTTGCATTGAGCATTTGCCCCCTGGTGGTCAGTGCGCGTAATACCGACCAGTTGTTCTGGTTGTTGGTCGCTTAGGCTTTATATATATAGACCAGAGGCCTGATGCCGTTGCAGTTCCGGCCGGCCCTCACAGCCCCTTGCAGCCTTGGCCGGTCCTCACAGCCCCAGCTTCGTCCATAATGTCATCTGGAAAGTCATCTGGAAGTTGATCGGTCTTTCTGCTGTTCAGTCTAATTAGCATATTAGCTCTTTGTTATATAGGATAGATAAACTTGCCTAATTAGACCTGCTTTCTGATGTAGCTAAACTTTTTCCAGCCCACTGAAGCACCCCAACTTCTCTTTCAGACAATTGTCAGCAACACAGCAGTAAATATCAACATGAAGCAGATAATTATTGTAGATAATGCAGGGAGAACAAAGGGTAAAATATTTAACTGCAGCAGTGTTTGACTATATTCTGCACAGTTAGAAAACCTGACGTCATTTTCAAGGTCCACCATTTCTTTCTTCTTTTCAGTTGGGTCAAGTTTCTAAGCTTTCTAAATCTCTGTTTTCCAGGATTCTACTGAGTCTCCTATCTACCTATTCCAGGACTTCTATGAGGATCAAATGAAATGAGGCATCAGAAAACACTTCACAGACATTTGGTTGAACTGTAAAATATTTGCACCTGGCTATAAAGCAAGTTGTGTTCTTGGGCTGAAGAAACTCCAACAAGACTAGTTGCTAGAGAGAAGAAGCCGGGTGTTGCTACGTGATGTCATTACCTGGTGCCCACAGTGACTGTTTCCGGGCTGGGCTAGGCTGTGGGCTGCATTTTGCTCCATGGGGACTTGGTAGTTTTGGCTGTGATTTGGTGGGGTGTTGCTCTGGGGTGGTGGTGGGGCCTGTGTCCCACTTGGGGGGAGCCAAGTGTTGGTTTGTCGGCGCTAGGTTCGTGGTGCCATTTATTTTTTAACTAGAGGCCCAGTGCATGAAATTTGTGCATGGGTAGGATCCCTAAGCCTGGCCGGCGATCAGGGCCGATCAGGGCCTTCTGGGTGCCAGTGGGGCCTGCCTTCTGGTTGTCGGCTGCTGCCAGGGGCCTCCCTTCCCCAGCTGCCAGCTTCTGGCCAGGTCATCCCTTCCCCGGCTGTTAGCTACCAGCCAGGGCCTTCTTCTTTCTGCACTGCCCCCTGGAGGTCAGCACATGTCATAGCATGCAACTGAACTCCCATTTTCCTGGTTGAACTCCCATTTTCCTGGTTGAACTCCCAAGGGGACACTTTGCATATTAGCCTTTTATATATAAATATGGCCAGTTCACATCATGGTAGCTCCTACATTGAGTGTCTGCCCCCTGGTGGTCAGTGTGCCTCATAGCTACAGGTCAGAGGGAGGGACAGACACTTAGCCTTTTATATATATAGACTAGAGGCCCAGTACATGAAATTCGTGTATGGGGGTGTGTGTCCCTCAGCCCAGCCTGCACCCTCTCCAATCTGGGACCCCTGTGGGATTGGGCCTAAACGGGCAGTCAGACATCCCTCTCACAATCCAGGACTGCTGGCTCCCAACCACTTGCCTGCCTGTCTGCCTGATTGTCCATAACCACTTCTGCCTGTCAGCCTGATAACCTCCTAACTACTCCCTGCCAGCCTGATTGATGCCTAACTGCTCCCCTGCCAGCCCGATTGCCCCTAACTGCCCTCCCTTGCTGGTCTGGTCATCCCTAACTGCCCTGCCTTGCCAGCCTGGATGCCCCCTAACTGCCCTCCCTTGCTGGTCTGGTCATCCCTAACTGCCCTGCCTTGCCAGCCTGGATGCCTCTAACTGCCCTCCCCTGCTGACCTGGTCGCCCCCAACTGCCCTCCCCTGCAGGCCTGGTCACTCCTAATTGTCCTCCCTGCTAGCCTGGTTGCCCCCAACTGCCCTCCCCTGCTGGCCCATCATCCCTAACTTCCCTCCCTTGCCAGCCTGGTCGCCCCTAACTGCCCTCCCTTGCCTGCTTGGTCCCCCAACAGCCCTCCCCTGCAGGCCTTGTCTCTCCCAACTGCCCTCCCCTGCAGGCCTGGCCTGGTCCTCCCCAACTGCCCTCCCCTCCCGGTCATCTTGTGACAACGTGGGGGTGGCCATCTTGTGGCAGCCATCTTGTGATGACTTGGGAGCAGCCATCTTGTGACACTGTGGGGGCGGCCAACTTGTGATGCGAAGGCGTGATGGACAGGTTGCATATTACCTCTTTATTATATAGGATAGGAGGGGGGACACATAAAGGATAAATACGTGGAGAAATTTTGGAGCTGGTACAGACAGTGGAGTTACAAAGAAGTGAGAGAGCTCAGAGAAACTGGCCTCATAATTTCTATTTTCTAGACTTTAGAGTAAGTGGGTAAAACTTTAAAGATTTAGTATGAAGAATAAAAGCTAGTGTGAGAAAAGTCATATTTAGCGCCATCCAGATCCCCTTTACTGCTGGTAATGCACCCGACCCTGACTTCTGTGAATATTGGTCGCTGAACACTCACAGTGGCATCTTTTCTTGTAAGAATAACTGACTATGACCACACCATCCACTGCAAACAATGGCCAGATATTGACATAGAGGTACAAAAAATGGACTGCCATGCCTCAAGGTGAGACTGCTCTGTAGGTGCCATTTATGAATCAGAGCTTTCTGGTGGAGAACAGTAGCCTCCAGAATTATGAAAACCCATTCTTACTGAATGTCTTCTACCTTACCCTGCTTCCTTACTGCTTTACTCCTGAGGGTATTAAATTGAACAAACCACTGGAATGAATATCTCTATCTCAGGCTCAGCTTGAGGGTACAGGGATATCTACAAAGTTCAGGGGGCTGCAAAATGGTTTGGTGCCCCTTAAGCCAGGCTAATTTGTGGTGGAGTTTGTCAGGGAGTTGTGGTTGCTGGATTTCTTTCCGTTTTATCTTGCTTTTCTAGCTGTCCTCAGTAGTTAGAAATGGCAGCATTGATAAAAAGCTTGCCCTGATGATTGCATGACCCTTTTTGTATTTGCTTGCCTTTTTGCATGCCTTGGAATTTTTTGTTTGACATATAGGGAAGTAGGTAAGCAGGCCTTTAGTGTAGGAATTTACAACAACCAAGTCAGTGGTTATGCTGCTGGATGTATGTTGCTGCTGTGAACACCAGAAGCTGCAAATTTCTCTAGCAACTCTCTCCCCTTTTGGTTTTTACTTTCTCTTTGTGTAGCTCTCCCAGCTTTACTGGAGGTTTGGTGGTCCAGGATTCTTGTTAGAATAGGCCAGTGGTCGGCAAACCGCGGCTTGCGAGCCACATGCGGCTCTTTGGCCCCTTGAGTGTGGCTCGGCGTTAGGACCACTTCTTCAAAATAGACTCGCCCAGGCCGAAAACCGACTTCTGTGCATGGGCCATGAAGTTTTAATCACACTGTACGTGTGCGCCTGCACGTGATATTTTGTGGAAGAGCCACATTCAGGGGGCCAAAGAGCCGCATGTGGCTCGCGAGCTGTGGTTTGCCGACCACTGGAATAGGCAGATGGAAAGGTATGACCTGGGAGAGGAAGCTGGGGCTTGGAGGGAGTACATGTGAGATGTAACAAACTGAAAACAGACAATGGAGGTGGCAGGCCCCTATGTGAGGAGGAAGGATTCTGAGTCCTCCAGAATGTGGTCTAACACTTGGGCAAAGGAGCCTTATAGTTTAAAGATATATTTTTTTGAGACACAAGGGAGGGAGTGACTTGTTCCTTATGTTGAGGTGTTCCACCCTAGGGGTATAAATCCTCTACATTCCCAAATATTGGAGTACTTGGTTTGGTTTCAGTCAGCTGAGTTGCCCACTCAGGTTCTGAGTGTATTTCTTTCCTACAAATAAATCCTCACCTGCTTTTGCTATTATTTGTTTTCTCTTGTTTGAATTCATTCCTACAAGCAAGACAAGAACTGAGGGATCAAAGTGCTGTCTCTGGCCAGAGGTTATCTCTGGCCAAAATCCACCCCAACCACTGCTGACATTCTGATTAAATCTCAGTCTCTGGAGTGCACATTGGGCCCATGTTTGGGGACTTGGTCTTTATAAGTGTTTCTGTCCTCCTCTAGGGTAGAGGTTCCCCCAGCCACCATTTCCTGCCCTGGTGCAATGAGTATCATCCAGTGTTCTCAGTCTGACCTTGAGACACTCTCCCATGGAGGTGAAGGCTTTCTCAGCTTCCTTTAAGTGATACAGAGAGATTGAGGCTGGGCAGAGCTCCCTTCTCCTGGCTGAGATGGAATTCTATATTTCACCTGCACAGTGAATCTTTTCAATAAGGGAGAAGGGCCTGGATGGACTTTATAGTGGTTGCTCTGCATGTCCCCCAGCGGGTACCACAGGTGAACTCTCTCCAGTTTTTCCCCTTCCTTCCCATGAAAGGAAAAGGTGAGAATTTCCCTATGTCTTAGCCTCCAGGAGTTCTGCATTTTTGCTCCAGCAATTCTGAAAAATTTGTAGTTTAATGATCCTACTGAATTCTATGATCAGCAATAGCTTCTTTGACACATAAGCAAGTGCTTGGCTCCTGTATTTCTCTGCAAGTATCTATTCCTCCTCAGGACTGCCATTTGTCCCCTGACAAATGTGATATCCAGTGGGTTCATGAAAAGTTACTAATTTGCTGCAAGTCTATCTCATTTTCTTGTATGGAATAACTAGAGGCCCGGTCCATGAATTCGTGCACCAGTGGGGTCCCTTAGCCTGGCCTGTGGTATCGGGCTGAAACCGGCTCTCTGACATCCCCCGAGGGGTCCTGGATTGTGAGAGGGTGCAGGCCAGGCTGAGGGACCCCACTGGTGCACGATTGGGGCCGGGGAGGGATGCGGGAGGTTGGCCAGCCAGGAAGGGACCACTGGTAGGCTCCAGGGCATGTCCAGCCCATCTCGCTCAGTCCCAATCAGCCGGACCCCAGCAGCAAGCTAACCTACTGGTTGGAGTGCCTGCCCTCTGGTGGTCAGTGCATGTCATAGCGAGCAGTTGAGCAGCCTTAGCTTATTGTTAGCATATTATGCTTTGATTGGTTGAATGGCTGACTGGATGACCAGACATATTAGGCTTTTAGAGAGAGTAGAAGGGAGGGACAGAGCATATTAGGCTTTTATTATATAGGATTACCCTGGTCTCTGTGGTTGGGAGTCATCCCATGCACCAAAGGTTGCTGGTTCCATTCTCAGTCAGGTCACATACCTGGGTTGTAGGCTTGATCCCGGTTAAGGGGCATGTAGGAAGCAGCTGAAGGAAATTTTGCTCACCTCTCTCTATATATATATCTCTCTCTTTCACACACACACACACACACAGAGTCAATAAAAGATATTTTTTAAAAAGAGATAGAATATTACCTCCCAGAAAGTTCTCTCCTCATATCCTTTCTAGTCAATTCAAATGCCCAGCCTCCCAGAAGGGACTGCTATGCTGATAATTTTCCTTTAGATAAGTTTTGCCTGTTCTAGAACTTCATCTAAACAGAATCAGAAAAAAATAATTAAATTTTAAATATTTTTTAAAGGGAATCAGACTGTACATATTTTTGAGTGTTAAGTCTTCTTTTACTCAGCATGTGTTTGAGATTCATCTATGTTGGTACATATTTGTTCTTTATATTACTGAATAGCTTTTCTTGTTCAGCTCACTACATATCTAAACTGAAATTAAAATCCTCCATCCATTTACTTTTAACATAGTAGAAACTGACTAAAAGTGGATTTCTTTTAGGTAACATATTCTTGGATGTTGTTTTTTTAATCCAGTCTAAACACCTGCATTTTAATTGGGATGTGGGGCTATGGCTATTAATATTTATGCTGATTATTGATAAGATTAGGTTTACATTTATTACCTTCCTAATTGTTTTCTCTTTGCCAATCTGCACTTTATTTCTTTTACCCTTCTTTTAGATGAATTCTTCTAGAGTAATTATGTATCTATTATTCTACTTCATCTTCATAATTTTTACTTCTGCATAGATTGTAAATCCAGCAATTAGTGATTACTATTTTGCTTTTGACAGTTTTCTTTGAAAGACATTTAAATAATAAGGAAAAAGCTTATATATTCATCCATATTCTTACCCATTTTTGTGTTTTTTATTCCTTTGTTCTCTTCTATTTGGCATTATTTACCTTCTAACTGATGAACCTCTTTTTACATCTGTTGTTTCATGGGTCTACTGCTCATGAATTTTTTCAGTCTTTGGTAAGCTTGGCAAGATAGTATTTCACCTTGTTTTTGAGAGTTATGCTGTTGGGTATAGGATTCTAGGTTAACAAGTTTTTTCTTTTCCTTTAGTACTTTAAAGATCTTGTTTTATTATCTTTCTTGTTGCATTGTTATGAAACAGAAATTTGATGTCATTCTGTTGTTTTGTACATACTGTCTTTTTATGGTTGTTTTTAAGTTTTTTTCTTTATCACTGGTTTTTAAAAGATTATTATGAAGTGCCTTAGTGTACTTTTCTCAAGTTTCTTATACTTAGGGTTCTTTGAGCTTCTTAGATTTGTGGGTTTATAATTTTCACCATTTTGGTAAATTTTCAACCATTATTTTTCAAATGTTTTTCTGTCCTTCCTTCACAGTCTCCTCCTTTGAATATTCCAATTACATGTATATTAGACCATTTAAAGTTGTCCCACAGCTTATCAATATTCTGTCAATTATTTATTTTGGGGCCTTTTATCTTCTAAGTGTTTTATTTTGGATAGTTTCTATTTTCCTGTCTTCAACTTCATAAATACATTTTTCTGCAATGTCTAATATGCTGATAATTCCATGTAGGATATTTTTTAAATCTCTCACATTGTAACTTTTCATCTCTAGAAGTTTGATTTGTGTCATATTATATCTTTCATGTCTCTGCCTAACTTTTTGAATGCATGAGATATCCTATCTAATAAAGAGGTAATATACAAATTGACCATCACTCCAACACACAAGATGGCCACCCCCATGTGCAAAGATGGCTGACATAAGATGGCAGGCAGGGGAGGGCAGTTGTGGGTGATTATGTTAGCAGGGGAGGAAAGTTGGAGGGACCAGGCCTGCAGGGGAGGGCAGTTGGGAGTGACCAGGCCTGCATGGGAGGGCAGTTGGGGAGAACCAGGCCTGCAGGGGAGAGCAGTTAGGGGTGACCAAGCCAATAGGGGAAGGCAGTTGGGGTTGACCAGGCCTTCAGGCTGCAGGGGAAGGCAGTTGGGGTTGACCAGGCCTTCAGGCTGCAGGGGGGACCAGGCTGGCAGGGGAGGGCAGTTAGGGGCAATCGGCTGGCAGGGGAGAACAGTTGGGGGTGACCAGGCCGGCAGGGGAGGGCAATTGAGGGTGACCAGGCCTGCAGGGGAGGGCAGTTGGGGGCGACCAGGCCTGCAGGGGAGTGCAGTTGGGAGCGACCAGGCCTGCAGGGGAGTGCAGTTGGGGGCGACCAGCCCTGCAGGGGAGTGCAGTTGGGGGTGACCAGGCTGGCAGGGGAGGGCAGTTGGGGGTGACCAGGCTGGCAGAGGAGGGCAGTTTGGGGTAACCAGGCTGGCAGGCATGAATTGGTTAGGGGCAATCAGGCAGGCAGGCAGTTGAGCAGTTTGGAGCCAGCAGTCCTGGATTGAGAGAGGGATCCCAGATTGGAGAGGGTACAGACTGGGCTGAGGGACACTCCCCTCCCCGTGCATGAATTTTGTGCACTGAGCCTCTAGTGGTTAAATAATTATTTTCATATCTTTATTTGCTAGTTCTGACATCTGTGTCAGTGTTTAGTTGGTTTTAATGGATTTATTTTTCTCTTAATTATTTGTCCTATTTTCTTGCATTTTTTGTCCGTAAATTTTTTATTGGATGCCAGGAATTGTTAACTTTTGCTGTTAGATGTGTGCTGTGTTTATATTCTCATAAATATTCATGCAATGTTTTCAAAATGCAGTTAGGTTCATTGGAATCAATTTGATCCTTCCTTTGAAGACCGTCAGGCTTTGTTCTGATCAACAGCTAAGTAACTTGTGGTTTAGTTTCTTCCTCTATAGCCCCCCCCCCCCCCTTTTTAAGCTTGGGTAGAGAAAATATAGAATGGCCTTTACTCTAGTCATAGCTTTTTGGTGTTTTTTGTTTGTTTGTTTTTTATAACTAGATATGGCTTATTTATTCCCAGTGGAGGTGATCTCCAGTTACCTGGTTAGCTGGAATTTAATCAATACTCCTTCCCATGTGAGCCTTGGGAGGTATTCATCTCTCAGGTTGACAGTCATTCTATGCCTTACTTCATGGAATTTCAACCTTAGACACATATTATATTAGTCAGCAAAGATTTAGAGGGCCCCTCAAAGATTTTTAGAGCTCTTTGTTTACAATGCTTCTATGTATTTATTTTTATTTAAATTAAGTTAATTGGATGACATTGGTTAATAAAATTATATAGATTTGGAGTATAGAAGTCTATGATACATCACCTATATATTGCATTGTCTGCTCAGCATACAAAGTCAGATCACCCCCTGTAACCATATATTTGACCCCCTTTACTTTGTACTAGTCCCCCCACTCCCCCTTTCCTCTCATAACCACCATACTGTTGTCTGTGTATATGAGTTTTTGTTTGTTTTTCTTGTTTTTTCATTTGTTGCTCTCAGTTTTATATCCCACATATGAGTAAAATCATATGGTTCTTGACTTTTTCTGTCTGACTTATTCACTTAGCATGGTATTGTCAAGGTCTATTCATGTCGCATCTTGTCTATTCTTGTGGACATCTTCTATCACCCTGCAGAGGCTTCTGCTTATCTCTTTTTTAATCCTCACTTGAGGATATGTTTTTATTGATTTAAGAGAGACAGGGAGAAAAAGAGAGAGAGAGACATTGATGTGAGAGAAATATCGATTGGTTGCCTCCCATTCACATCCTTACCAGGGCCCAAACCCACAACCTAGGTATGTGTTGTAAATGGGAATTGAACCCACAGTGTTTTGGTGTATGGGATGACACTCCAACCAAGTCACCTAGCCATAGCTTCTGATTGTCTTGATGTCTACTTAACAAATTCTACCCAATTTATTGCTCTGTTTGGAATTTTCCTCCCTGCTATGAAGTCCAGAATGTTCCTCTAGGCCAGTGGTCGGCAAACTCATTAGTCAACAGAGCCAAATATCAACAGTACGACGATTGAAATTTCTTTTGAGAGCCAAATTTTTTAAACGTCTTCTAACACCATTTCTTCAAAATAGACTCACCCAGGCCGTGGTATTTTGTGGAAGAGCCACACTCAAGAGCCAAAGAGCCGCATGTGGCTCATGAGCCGTGGTTTGCCTACCACTGCCCTAGGCATAAAGTTGGGCCAAATGTAGGGCTCATTTCTTTTGCCTTCCTTCCTACAAAGATCAAAGTTCTGTGCTGTTGCTTCACAAAGCCTGAAAACAGTACTTTTATACATTGTTCACTTTTTGTCTGTTATGAGGTAATTTTGGCCAGATGTGGGATAAATAAAAGCAAATTAAAAAAACAGTCTTCAACATTATACATCTTCTAGTCATACGTGGGAACAATTTAGTGGCCAAGATGGGCATGGCCACTGCAAGTGCTGGAAACCTAAATATTTAAACTTCCAAACAAAGCAAGTGCTCTCCCTCTTCTCCCTCTCACGCACTGGGTTCCTGGCTCTCCTGTGGCAGGGAGATGTGCTCTCCTGTTACCATGTGGCGCTCAGCCATAATGGACTCCACACATGGACTAATAGATTTTAATTAGCTGGAATGCTGAACCACACAGGGCTGCAACATGGAACAGAAGCTCTGGACACTGGCCTTGTTTCTGGGTCTGCTGGAACCCCAGCTGTACCTTTTCCAGGACTGGCTTAAGGGGCAGGGTAGTCCAAGACGTGTAGCCACCAAAATAAAGCCTTTTCCACCTCCCACCCTTCCATGGGGGCTTCTGAAAATGCTTATTTCAACGTGCGCCAAGAGCCTCCACCGTGCTCCCACAAGTGACAGGAGAGTTTGATTCTCCAGTAACACTATCAGCAGAAATAGAAACACTAAATCTATTATTGCTTTAGGGGAATTTGCTGATAAAGTTCTCCAGGGCTTTGATTTGATAGCATTCCATAGCAAGGGAGACAGAACTTAAGGCCCCGGGCCTGACCAAGGTCTAGAGTCTGTAGGATTCTCTTTCCCAACAAAGTTGGGACTTCAAGGACCCAGAATAAGATGAGCGAACTCTGGGCATAAATTTTAAAATAACTATGCTTATTCTTCAAACATATAATGTCAGACATCAAATCAGCTGTGGGTTAGATTTTATAACTGGCATAGTAGGTTTGAAAAATAGGCAAACAGAATTCCTTTAAATGACTATCAAGATAACCCAAATTAAGATCTTAATGGTTGTTCTTGGCAAGAGGATGAACACAGCAGAAGAGAGAATTGGAAACTGGAAGAAAGATAAAAATAAAACAATTATCCAGATGCACTACATAGAGACAAAAAGGTGGAAAATTCAGAAGGGAGGGTCAGAGGCAGAAAACTACTAAAAATTTGATCCCCAAACCAGAAAATTGATACCTTGCTTAAAATAGAGATATAAATTCCTGTTTCTTGAGAAATGCTTCTCAAATCATGGTCCCAAGCTAGGGGCATCAAAATTACTAGAAACTAAAATGCAAATTTTCTGAATCCCACCTCAAAGAGATTGCATCAGAAACTCAGGGAATTCCACAGATATATATGTCATGTCTATAAGTTAATCACAGGAAAATGGGCTAACTATTCAATCTTCTCTATAAAAATAATGAGAAGTTAAAAATAAAGACTAAATAGATATACTGGGAAAATACACAAAAAGCTGGTATTGCTATATTAATATAGGACAAAATAGATATTAAGTCATGAATCTAGAAACATAACAATTCTGAGTATGTATATTTTAATAATGTAGTCTCAAGTATACAGGAATAAAGGTATTGGGGTTTGGGTAGAAGATAGGATATGACATTTCTGCAAAGTTATGAAACATGACATACGTTATCATTCATCCACTTCTTCATTCGTTAATTATTGTATAAACACTGTGTGCCAGGCATTACCCTAAATATTAGAGACATAAAGGTAAACACATGATTTCTATGGGTAAAGAGTTCATTGTTACATGAGTAAACATTTTTTTTGCTATTGGTAAAGAAAATATTTTAAATATTTTAAAAGTCATATTACTGCCTCTTTCTACCTCCCAGAATCACCGACAATTTAGAGAGAAAACAGTGGCACATACTGTACTTGACTAATGTCATGGACTTAGAAGACAATGGCCTGTTTCTGTGTGCACAGGTGGGTAAGTGAATTCAGCGACCATATTTATAATGCCTACATTGAAGTTTGTGTCTGTTAATTCCAACATCTAATCACTCTCACAGGTACCTTCTGTTCCCTCTTTATTTCTTTACTTTTTTTCCTGATATGGATTGCAGTTTTCTGTTTCTTTGATTGTTTAATAATAATTTGTTGGAAACTGGTTCCCCCCTCCCCAGGCTTGTTATTGTTTGTTTTCTTGCTTGTTTAGTGAATAACAGAATACTTCAGTCAATTCTACTTGCCCCTGCACTGTAAAGCCTATGATGTTGCCCCTAGGGGGGCAGCCTTGGCTGCACCCATGTTTTAATTGATTTCTTAGAATGAATATTTTTTCATTTGCTGCATGTCCTTTGGATTATTTCCAGAGCCTATAAATAGTTGTTGTTTTTTAAAAAATAATTTTCACTGGGAAATAGATCTATGGAGCTTCTCAAGCCATCATGCCACTCCCATGTATTCTTAAGAATTTAATTTTTATTTTTAACTTTTCTTTTTTCTTTTTTTTAAATTGTATTGTTTTAAGTATTATAAATAGTAGTACATATGTCTCCTTTTTTTTTCCCCATTGACCTCCCCCTAACCTTCCCTACCCCCCAGTACATGCCTTCACCTGCTCACCCCCCCCCCCCCCAGTGTCTTATATCCATTGGTTGTGCTTATATGCATGCGTACAAGTCCTTCGGTTGGTCTCTTACAGCCCCCCTCGCCCAACATCCCCTGTCTTCCTGATGTAGTTTGACAGTCTGTTCAATGCTTCTTTGCCTCTGTATCTTTTTCCCACCATTTCTTTCCTTTAAAAAATTTTGCCTCTGCAGACTAGAAATAAACATATAATAACAAAACAAAAAAAAAATGTTGTTTGTGTCCCAATTTCAATGTCCAACAGTTCTGAGTCCCCGTTTCAATGTCTAACAGTTCCTTATGTGTACATGTCAGCAATGATATCTGGATGGTGGCCACATGGTGGCAGTGCAGGTCCGACCCTCTCCAGTTTGGTCCTAGGCAACCTGCAGCGGTGCACAGCTACTGATTGCTTGCGTGGCAAGGCGTTGTCAGCATCTTCCATCTCTGGACTGTTTTTCCTCTTGTCTTTGTGGTTGGAGCACACCTGTCAATTCCTCTCTGCTGCAGGAATCCACATGGTCTTGGAGTTGTTTTCTGAAAATATACAAACATATTCTCAACCACAAGTTAATAAAGGAATCTTTTCTATATAATTGATTTGGGATCCTTTTTATTTTTGCCCAAACGATTTTCCTTTGTCTTGTTTAGACACCATGTGTGTTTTTCATGGGTGTTTTGCTGTTAGCATTACAAATGAAAATTAATTTTGTAAAGTAAAAATTTTCTAGATGTAATTTACTTATAGGATATTTTTCCTTACATGATATTACCCTACTATCCCCCCCCTTTTTTTTTGATTAATGGAGGTTTTTGTAAATTTTATAATGCAGTTTTGATAACTTTAAATTTTAATTGTTTTTCCCAAAAATATGACTGCTTTAGGTTCATTGCATGTTCAGGAATTTTACCATGAGATGAACTACTAATAGAATTTTTAGTTATTACTTTAAAAACAGCTTTTTGTCCAGTACAATTAAATTTACTTGAATATTCGCTTATTTCAATTAGCCTATTTAAATTAATCTGAAAACTTGATTACTATTTTACTGTCAAATTTAATACTCTACCAACAATTTTAGTTTACACTGTAAATATTAGTGGGAAGGATTATTTGCATTCTTGAGTAGGCCCTGAGCATTCCTGATGCTAGGCTGAATTTAGATATAGGGCAGCTGCTGTCAGCCAAGTCTCTTGTCTATTACCTGGATCCTGATCTGAGCTGGGCCAAGTCTCTGTCTGTCACCTGTGTCTCAATCTGAACTGGGCCAAGTCTCTTTCTGTTGCCTGGGTCCCGATCTGAGCTGGGTGTGGGAAGCGCGAAGCAGCCATGGGGACAGGAGACCTCCTTCAGAAGGGGCGAGGGTTCAAGCCCCTGCAATGTTGGGGGGGGGTCTGTGCCCCACTTCTATTGCCCCCCAAGTTCTCTCCTGATGACCCCTCTGTGACTGTGCCTGTCTTAGGTTGTTCCTTCCTTGAGGAATCTTACCCGTCTCTGGCTAACCAGCCATCCTCTGGGGCCAAGCAGGGTGATATGAGGTTCAGTTCTGTCTCCTTGGTAGCCTATGCCCCCGTGGCCTCCACACCCAGCACCTGCCTTGGGAACCCCTGGCCTGCTGGCGGGGTCCTGGTGCTTATCACATATCTCGGGGAACTCGGGTTTCTTCTCCAGTGAGGGCCCAGCTCACATAATTGGGTGTGAGACAGATCCATGGTACCAGCCCCCATGAGGCTGCAAGCTCAGCATGAACAGAAAGCTCAGGCAACAGCTGAGAGCAATTGGATTGTGAGAAGAGGGTCCCTCTTGGCACAAAAGGCAAGAGGGGCCAATATAGGATGCTCAAGTGCCTTCCCAGTGCCTTAATTCCTTCTGCAAGGGATTAAATCCTTTCATGTCCTTTTTTTTTTTTTAATTGCTGCCAACCATTCAAAGTATTAGTTTGTAAGTTTGTTTGGGATAATTGTACAATATGCTGTTGTAAAATATCTAAAATTATAATGACATTGTAGAATAATATCATGTAAGGATATTTTTGCTCTAGGCCCTGGCAATTCCATTTCAAACTGGCTGTCAATTTCTTTTTGTAGCTTTATATAAACTTTGTCAGGGAGGCAAAAACACAAATTACTTACTTTAGTTCAAGAGGCCAAATATATTAGCTTTCAATTACAATCCTTATGACTTTTGAAGGAAACTTCTCTTTGTTTCCTTCCAAAATAATTTTCAGGCTACAGAGAGTTTCATTTAAAAATTTTTGTCATATGAAACAATTTCTCTTAAGGTTATGGTGACCACTAGTATTGATTAGACTTAGTATTTTAGTATAATTTTACAATTTTTTTAATTTTTATTTTTTACATGTGTCCTTATTCCCCCATAACCCCCCACTCCCCACTTATGCCCCGCCCCCTTGTTGTCTGTGTCCATTGATTAGGTTCATATACATGCATGCAAGTCCCTTGGTTGATCTCTCCATCTTACCCCCACCCTCCCCTACCTTACCTGAGGTATGATGTTCTGATTGACGTTTCTAAGCCTCTGGATCTGTTCTTGTTCATCAGTCTACGCCGTTCATTATATTCCACAAATGAGCGAGATCATGTGATATTTATCTTTCTCTGCCTGGCTTATTTCACTTAACATAATATTCTCCATCTCCATCTATATTGTTGCAAATGGTAGGAAATCCTTTTTTTACCGCAGCGTAATATTCCATTCTATAGATATACCACGGTTTTTTATTTTATTTTATTTATTTATTTTTTAAATAAATCTTTATTGTTCAGATTATTACAGGTGTTCCTCTTTTTTTTCCCCCCCATAGCTCCCCTCCACCTGATTCCCCACCCCACCCCATGCCCTTACCCCCCACCACTGTCTTCATCCATAGGAGTAAGATTTTTGTCCAATCTCTTCCCGCACCCCTCACACCTGCTTCCCCTGAGAGTCGTCAGTCCACTCCCTTTCTATGTCCCTGATTCTATTATATTCACCAGTCCATTCTGTTCTTCAGATTTTTATTTCCTTGATTTTTAGATTCACTTTTTGGTAGGTATGTATTTAATGTCATTTTGTTGTTCATAATTTTTATCTTTCCCTTTTCCTTCTTCTTCCTCTTCTTAAAGAATACCCTTCAGCATTTCATGTAATCCTGGTTTGGTGGCGATGAACTCCTTTAGCTTTTTCTTGTCTGTGAAGCTCTTTATCTGACCTTCAACTCTGAATGATAGCTTTGCTGGGTAGAGTAATCTTGGTTGTAGGTTCTTGCTGTTCATCACTTTGAATATTTCTTGCCACTCCCTTCTGGCCTGCATAGTTTCTGCTGAGAAATCAGCTGACAGTCGTATGGGTACTCCCTTGTAGGTAACTAACTGTTTTTCTCTTGCTGCTTTCAAGATTCTCTCTTTGTCTTTTGCCCTTGGCATTTTAATTATGATGTGTCTTGGTGTGGTCCTCCTTGGATTCCTTTTGTTCGGGGTTCTGTGCGCTTCCTGGACTTGTAAGTCTGTTTCTTTCACCAGGTAGGGAAAGTTTTCTGTCATTATTTCTTCTAACAGGTTTTCAGTATTTTGCTCTCTCTCTTCTTCTGGCACCCCAAAAATTCTGATGTTGGTATGCTTGAAGTTGTCCCAGAGGCTCCTTCCACTATCTTCATATTTTTGGATTCTTTTTTCTTTTTGTTTTTCTGGTTGGGTGTTTTTGTTTCCTCATATTTCAGATCTTTGGTTTGATTCTTGGGGTATGTTGATCTATAGTTGAGTTTCTGTATATTCTTTATTTTAGACAGTGTATGCTTCATTTCTGACTGGTCCTTTTCCATTTTTTTGGCATTCTCATTAAGGTCCTTGAAGGTCTCACTAAGCTCCTCAGAAGTGTCATCAAGTTTCTCGGCGGTTTTTAGAAGATTCTTGAGTAACCTTATAAATGTGTTACGAACTCTATGTCGTCCAGTAGCTTGCTTTCCTCCGTTTCTTTCATTCGTGACATGTTTCTTTGTTTCCGCATTTTGGCTGTTTCCCTGTGTTGATGGAGTGGCTTTGTGAGGTAGGTGACCTATAGGGGGCAGTAGCTCAGCCTCCCCAATCACCTGATGTGGACCTCTTGGTACACCCCTTTGTGGGCTGAGTGCAAAGTCTTGGTGTAGTTAAGCCTAAATTGCTGTTGGTACTCTGGGAGGAATTGACCTCCAGGCCAATCGGCTGTGAGGACTCGCTGTGTCTATAAGAACTGCTGTGCTGGAGACACGCTTATGGTGCAGGACTTGTTTCAGTGGGGCTTTGGTGCTCACTGAGTCTGCCTCTCGAATGTGTCACTTATGAATGTGAGGAGTTGAAACCTGGTTTCTCACACTGACCACTAGGTATACTGGTTTCTGGATCTCCAATGGGGTGCAGGTCAGCTATTGTCTGAGTCCACCCAGCAGGAGCTACAGCGAGAGCTGCAGTTTTCTCCTCTTTGCTTAGGGTTTGGAGGTTTTGGAGCTGTCTGATCTGGGCTGCAAGTTTGTTAGGTTAAGCTGCAGTCCATTCATATGCAAAAGCCGCTGCTTGGAGCTTGGGTGGGTTTGTAGGTTGTGTGGGGCGGGGTCTCAGGGCGTCACTAGGCTAGGGTGTGGCAAACAGCAATGGCTGCTAGTTAGCCGGCTCTGTGTCTCCCACTGCGTCAGGTCCCGTGCCCCAGCGCAGATAAACAATTATTCCTGTGCGCGGCTCTGCAAGCAGGCCCCCCTCACTTTCTGACCTGGTAGCAGACAATCCAACTTCTCCCCGTAGGAGTTTGGGTTCCCCGTGTCTCCCCAGAAACTGTATTTCAGAGTAATCGGGGGCTTGTCTCCCCTTTGGGTTGAAAAAAGCAACGCCTGCCGCCAGCCCAGATCCCGCGCCTCCGTACCTCCGCTTTTCAGCGCTTGTGCACGTCTCAGTGCTCTTTTCTCTTTCCTTCTAGTTGTAGAACTTCCACTCATCCAGCTTTCCTGTGGTTCTGGGTGATAGACGTTTTGTCTTTTAGTTGCAGTTTAAATTGTTGTGCGAAGCAGCAGTTTAGGTGTTTACCTACGCCACCATCTTGGATTCCTCTCATACCACAGTTTTTTAATCCACTCATTTGCTGATGGGCACTTAGGCTGTTTCCAAATCTTAGCTATGGTAAATTGTGCTGCTATAAACATAGGGGTGCGTATATCCTTTCTGATTCGTGTTTCTAGTTTCTTGGGATATATTTCTAGAAGTGGGATCACTGGGTCAAATGGGAGTTCCATTTTTAGTTTTTTGAGGAAGCTCCATACTGTTCTCCACAGTGGCTGCACCAGTCTGCATTCTCGCCAGCAGTGCAAAAGAGTTCCTTTTTCTCCGCATCCTGGCCAACACTTGTTGTTTGTTGATTTGTTGATAAAAGCCATTCTGACAGGTGTGAGATGGTACCTCATTGTTGTTTTGATTTGTATCTTCCTGATGATTAGTGATTGTGAGCAGGTTTTCATATGTCTCTTGGCCTGCCTTCTGTCTTCTTTCGAAAAGTGTCTATTTAGATCACTTGCCCATTTTTTTATTGGGTTGTTTATCTTCTTTTTGTTAGGTTGTATGAGTTCTCTGTATATGTTGGAGATTAAACCCTTATCATTGATATCATTGGCAAATATGTTCTCCCATGCAGTGGGCTTTCTTGTTGTTTTATTGATAGTTTTCTTTGCTTTGCAAAAGCTTTTTATTTTGATGTAGTCCCATTTGTTTATTTTCTCTTTAGCTTCCATTGC
Organism: Corynorhinus townsendii; assembly: GCA_026230045.1. Taxonomy (NCBI): domain Eukaryota; kingdom Metazoa; phylum Chordata; class Mammalia; order Chiroptera; family Vespertilionidae; genus Corynorhinus; species Corynorhinus townsendii. The sequence continues at coordinate 135,262,175 of JAPDVU010000004.1, forward strand.
CCTAGGAGTAGAATCAGTGAAGAAGTTCTTTCGGCATATGTCCGGGATTTTGCTGCCTGTGGATTCCTCTAGTATTTTCATGGTTTCCCGTCTTATGTTTAAGTCCTTTATCCATTTTGAGTTTATTTTTGTGTATGGTGTAAGTTGGTGATCTAGCTTCATTTTTTTGCATGTATCTGCCCAATTTTCCCAACACCATTTGTTGAAGAGACTGTCTTGACTCCATTGTATTTTCATGCCTCCTTTGTCAAATATTAATTGAGCATATTGATTTGGGTCAATTTCTGGGTTCTCTATTCTATTCCATTGATCTATATGTCTGTTCTTGAGCCAGTACTGGGCTGTTTTAAGAACAGTGGCTTTGTAATACAGCTTGATATCTGGTATTGAGATTCCACCTACTTTGTTCTTCTTTCTCAGGATTGCTGTAGCTATATGGGTTCTTTTTTTATTCCAGATAAATTTTTGGAAAGTTTGTTCTAGGTCTGTGAAATATGTCGTTGGTGTTTTAAAGGGAAGTGCATTGAATTGATAGATTGCTTTGGGTAGTATGGACATTTTGATGATATTGATTCTACCAATCCATGAACATGGTATGTTCTTCCATCTGTTTATGTGTTCCTCTATCTCTTTTTTCTGTGTCGTGTAGTTTTCTACATATAGGTCTTTTACCTCTTTAGTTAAGTTTATTCCTAGGTATCTTAATTTTTTTGGTGCGATGATAAATGTGATTGCTTTTTTAGTCTCTCTTTCTGTAAGTTCATTATTGGTGTATAGAAATGCCATAGATTTCTTGGCATTAATTTTGTATCCTGCTACATTACCGAATTCATTTATTAAGTCTAATAATTTTTCTATGGAGTCTTTAGGGTTTTCTATGTACAGTATCATGTCATCTGTGAATAAGGACAGTTTTACTTCTTCTTTTTCAATTTGTATGCCTTTTATTTCTTCTTCTTGTCTGATCGCAATGGCTAGTACTTCCAGCACTATATTGAACAGGAGTGGTGAGAGTGGGCATCCCTGTCTCGTTCCTGTTCTTAGGGGAAATGGTTTTAGTATTTGCCCAATGAGTATGATGTTGGCTGTGGGTTTGTTGTATATGGCTTTTATTATGTTCAGGTATGATCCTTCTATTCCCACCGTGCTGAGAGTTTTTATCAAGAAAGGGTGTTGGATTTTTTCAAATGCTTTTTCTGCATCAATTGATATGACTATGTGATTTTTATCTCTCAATTCGTTTATGTGATGTATCACGTTTATTGATTTGCGAATATTGTACCATCCTTGCATCCCTGGGATAAATCCTACTTGGTCATGGTGTATAATCTTTCTGATGTACTGCTGGATTCGATTTGCTAGAATTTTATTGAGGATTTTGGCATCTATGTTCATGAAGGAATATTGGCCTATAATTCTCTTTCATTGTGTTGTCTTTATCTGGTTTTTGTATTAGGGTGATGCTGGCCTCATAGAAGGAGCTTGTAAGTGTTCCTTTATCTTGAATTTTCTGGAATAGTCTGAGGAGGATAGGTTTTAGTTCTTCCTTGAATGTTTGGTAAAACTCCCCTGTGAAGCCATCTGGCCCCGGGGTTTTGTTTGCTGGAAGCTTTTTGATGACTGCTTCAATTTCTTCCATAGTTATCAGCCTATTGAGATTTTTAGAATCTTACTGAGTGAGTTTAGGAAGGTTGTATTTTTCTAGGAATGTGTCCATTTCCTCCAGGTTGTCCAGTTTGTTAGAATAGAGTTGCTCATAGTATTTTTTTAACAATCCTTTGTATTTCTGTGGGGTCTGTTGTTATTTCACCTCTTTCATTTCTGATTTTGTTTATTTGGGTCCTCTCTCTTTGCTTCTTGGTGAGCCTGGCTAGAGGTTTGTCAATCTTGTTTATCCATTCAAAGAACCAGCTCTTGGTTTTGTTGATCTTTTGTATTGTTTTTTTGGTCTCTATGTCATTCATTTCTGCTCTGACCTTTATTATGTCCTTCTTTCTGCTCACTGTGGGCTTTTCTTGTTGCTCTCTTTCTAATTCTTTGAGTTGTTGAGTTAGAAGATTTATTACCATTTTTCTTGTTTTTCTGAGGTAGGCCTGTAGAGCTATAAACTTCCCTCTCAGGACTGCTTTCATTGTGTCCCATGGCATTCTCATTGTTGTGTTTTTATTGTCATTATTCTCCGTGATATTTTTAATTTCTTGTTTTATCTCGTTGATCACCCAATCATTGTTTAATAGCATGCTATTCAGTTTCCAAGTATTTGAATTTTTTCGAATGTTTTTATTATAGTTTATTTTTAATATTATGCCATTGTGGTCTGAGAAAATGCTTGATATGATTTCAATCTTTTTGAATTTAGGGAGGCTTTGTTTGTGACCCAATATGTGGTCAATTTTTGAAAATGTCCCATGTGCACTTGAGAAGAACGTATATTCCGTGGCTTTGGGGTGAAATGCTCTGAAGATGTCAATTAGGTCCATCTGATCTAGTGCATCATTTAGAATTGCTGTTTCTTTGCTGATTTTTTGTCTAGAGGATTTATCCAGTGATGTCAGTGGTGTATTAAAGTCTCCTACTATGATTGTATTGTTGTCGATCTCTCCCTTGATATCTTCCAGGAGTTTTTTTATGTATTTGAGTGCTCCTGCATTGGGTGAATATATGTTTACCAGAGTTATATCTTCTTGTTGAATTGCTCCCTTTAGTATTATGTAGTGGCCTTCCTTATCTCTTGTTATGGCCTTTACTTTGAGGTCTATTTTATCAGATATAAGTATTGCTACCCCAGCTTTTTTCTCATTTCCATTTGCCTGAAAAATATTTTTCCATCCCTTCACTCTCAGTCTGTGTGAATCCTTTGCTCTGAGGTGGGTCTCTTGTAGACAGCAAATATATGGGTCATGTTTTCTTATCCATTCAGCTACCCTATGTCTTTTGATTGGTGCATTTAATCCATTTACATTTAATGTTATTATTGACAAGTACATGTTTGTTGTCATATTTTTCCCCTTAGTATTTGTGTTTCTTTTTGCCTTTCTCTTTCTTCCTTTTACAGCAGTCCCTTTAGCATTTCTTGCATTGCTGGCTTGGTAGTGATAAACTCTCTTAGCCCTTTTTTGTTTGTGAAGCTCCTGATTCCACCTTCAATTTTGAATGATAGCCTTGCTGGGTATAGTATTCTTGGATTCAGTCCCTTGCTTTGCATCACTTTGTATATTTCATTCCATTCCTTTCTGGCCTGGTGTGTTTTTTTATCCGGGGGACCCCTGCCCTTCTCGGCTGCAAACTGTCTCACCAGCTGTGCCTCCTTCACCAATTTGGGCTGTATTCCACTCATTTCAGCTGCTCCCTCTATTTGCTCCGGGACAAGGCTCAGGACATGTCCTTCTATTCCGCTGCCATTTTTTCTTGCCTATTTTTAACTTTTTATTGTATTTGGACTTTTTCTTTACACAAGGTAAGAAATATGCAGCCAATTTGTTCCCCAGATGGCTACTCAGGGATCCTAAGTCTTATTATTAACATCTTCAACTGATCTGAAATGCCACCTTCATTACATGCTAAATTCTCCTATATATTTGAGTCTATGTCTGGAATTGAAAATTGCTTCTATTTGTTGGTAAGTCTAGTGACATGCATATTCTGCCTTTTAAAGTTCTGAGACTGTATTTGATGTAACTAGTTCCCGCAATCATTTATATATTTTTTAAATTTACTGACTAATTTTACTTGTTTATTTTCCTCAATAAAATTTAGAATGAGCTTCTCCAGCTCTATAAAAATAAAATATATATTAGTATTTTTTATTTTGAGTTTAGTTAATAAATTAACTTGGTAGGATTAACATGGTGTCTAAGTAAATTGTATGGCTTCCATTTGTTTATGATTCATTTGCGTTTTAGTAGTGTTTAAAATTTTCTTCATGTATCATTTACATGTTTTTTGTGAAGCTTGTTTCTAGATATTTTATGTTTTTCGTAACCCCTATAAATAGTTTTATCTTTCTCTGTGTTTTCTTTTTTAAATTTTTTCTTACTGTATTTTCATTTTTAGTAATGATTTTTCAATATATTCTTGCCTTGCTTGATTAGTGGCATCTTCTGAAACTAGACATTTCTAATTATTTTTTCATTTCTATCTATATTGGCTCATATCTACAGTAAAATGTTAAATAGCATGTGATAATGAGATTTTTAAAAAATTTTTTCCTATTTTAATGGAAATGCTTCTAATACATATATAATATATAACACAACATATTAAATTATAATTATATATAAATTTAAAAATAATTTTAAAGTTCTCATTTTTCCCTATATTATTGAATGATTTCTATGTAGAATGGGTTTTCAGTTTTGTCGAATATCTTTTAAGCATCTATGAAGATAATATAATTTTTGTGTTAGCTCTAATTAGTAAGGCGAATAATATTTTTACTTTCTTAATATTGACTCATCCTTGTAATTTGGGAATAAACTGTGAATATTAATGATTTTACTTTTTAATATGCTGCAAATATTTGTTCCAAAAGATTTTATTTAGTGTTTTTGCATCAGTATTTATAAGTATGATTAACTCATCATTTTGTGTGAATATGTGCAAATCCTACACAAATCTTAATAATTATAAAACAACAATCAAACACACAAGCACACCAATACCTTTTTAAAAAGTAATTCAAAAAATTGATTTACTGATAAGGCACAGAAGGGGTTATGTAAAGAAAAGCCTATAGTTTACTTTGGGGTGGCAGCAAGGGGATAAATAGGAATTTGAAGGTTGTAGGTTCGAAGAAGGGAAGAAAGACAGAAGGAGAGAGGATCATGATCTAACAAATGTATGAATTTTTAGCCTGAAGAAAAATTCTGAGTGGGTGTTTATATGGTACACTTGTATGTAAGTACTGAGATACCTAGTATAGTTGTACAATTCACCACATTCCCTTCTGCCAGTGTGGATACTCTTTCCTCCATGATGCCTAACCTTTTTTAAACTGCTGACACAACAGGCTCGCATTACTTATGTAAAAAACTAAGGGTAGGTAAGTGAGGAGACATGCAGCCTTCTCAACTGGCCCCACTTTGGTGTGAGTATCACCTTACAGAATTCCAGGGCAGGACCAGTCTTGAAGTGGAGCCCAAGACAGTGTCACACATAGGAGTAGGCAAGTTAGGAGCTTAGGATGAGTATGAAACAGACCATTTTATCCTGAAATTCTAAAGGAAGGTGACACTTGAAAGGTGAAGAGGCAAAAATAGAGCAGTAGATAATCAAGTTTTCTGTTGCATAGCATTTAAAATTGGAATGTCATATTCATATGCATAATTTCATTTGAACTTTATAGGAATTTAGTGTGTCAGGTAGAGCAAGCCATGGTATTATTATATTTTCTGGATGAATAATATTCTCTTGGGTAAGGCATGTTCCTGGTCCAAGGTCACACAGCTAGTGAGTGGTGGAATCAGGTTTATGTCTAGGTCTTCTGAATATCTTCAGCTTCATTTTTCATAATAATTCAGACATATATAAACTATGTGTGCCTAAGGTAACTCTTGTGTAATCACCTTTGCGTCTAACCTAAAGCAGGATGTGTTTGATGGTTTTCAATTATCATTAAATTGATGTACTTTTTGGGACCTTCCTGGTTGTGGCTGCACAGTGCCAACTGAATACTTAAATTAAGAAGTGCAGCTGATTCACAAGAAAGGATTGATTTTGATTTATTAAAACTCTGATTACATGTAAAATGCCATTTCTGTACAAATTTAATGCCCTTCAAAGTATTTTCAACTGCAATCAAGATAAGTTTGTATGCTTTCTTGGTTTGAAAAATGATGATGCTGCAAAAAGTAATTCAGTAAAGATCTCTGATCATTGCCAGTTTGACAGGTACGGATCAAAGAGAAAGTAACTTGCTCAGTGATTCAGTAAGCTGAACTTTAAAATGTGCTTCTAGTCATCTATGAAATAATGCTGTGCATGGATGACACCTTAGATTTCCACTTGGCCACTTGCAAAGATTAATGACCAATGTCACAGGCATGAAAGAAAAATCATACTGATTCTAGATAAATGCACAGCACACTATGTAGTTTCCCTAAGTAGCACTTAAGTTTATTTTTTCGCTCTTTGAGTAAAGCTATATTTTTAATCCTACCAAGAAGTGAAAAAGTAAGAGTGTAGTCTAGAGAGTCTTAAAGAGCTTTACAAAAATTATAAAGTGCTTTCCCAGCTGGTGTGGCTCAGTGGTTGAGCGTTGACCTATGAACCAAGAGATCACCATTCAATTCCTGTCAGGGCACATGCCTGGGTTTCAGGCTCGTTCCACAGTAAAGGGTATGTAGGAGGCAGCCAATCAATGATTCTCTCTCATCATTGATGTTTCTCTCTCTCTCTCCCTCCTTCTTCCTCTCTGAAATTAATAAAACATATTTTTAAAAATTTAAAAAATATAATGTGCTGTTACATTATATTTTGTCTCACTATGTCCCACCCCACATTCAAACTCACCATCTTGCATTTCAAAATGCTTGACTATCTACAGTAGAATGTATTTGACAAATGAACTCTTATATGTTTATTGTTCAGAAACAACCCCAGAGTGCAAATTTTAAACTTTCTGATTATAGAGGAATATGAGTACTTTAAAGCTTTTCAGGCTAAGAAGACTAAGTGCCATCTTCTGAAATGTGCCATTCTCTTTTAGTAGTATACTCATGCATTTTGTAAGGTCTAAAGCTGAATAGACAAATTATCTTTACATGATTGCTTAGCTCTAGGAGACTTGTTACAATGATGATATTTATTCTATTCTACTTAATAAAAGAGTAACATGCTAATTGACCATACCTTTGCAATGCCCACCAGCCAATCAGGAGTGACTATGCAAATTAACCCAACAAAGATGGAAGTTTAATTTGCATATGCAGGAGCCGAGTGGCCCAGGGGTGGGGTGGGATGCCATGGCACCGACTCAGGCATTCCACACCACCCCAGCCACTCTGGGCCTCTGGGCAGCATGGGAAGGCAGAAAGGTGGCTCTGAGCCGGAGCAGAAAGGTGGCTCTGGCCAGAGCCAAGGCAGTCCCAGCAGCCAGGGGAAGGAAGGCCCATTCTTGCATGAATCTTTGTGCATATTGGACTATAATGGGCTTTGGCCAGTGATATAGCCAGTTCAAGTAATACAAACAAATTCTGTCTGAGACAAGACTTGAACCATTTGTGAGATATACAAAAAGTAGACTATACAGGAATATACTTTTTATTTTTTACCTTTCTGTTTATAGCCAAACTCAACTATTGCATACTAATGAACTTTACACTAAAGAAGACCAGATGGCAAAAATAATTTTATTCTAGGTGAAGAAACAAAGAGATTTTGTAGCTCTTCTTATTTATTTTTGAATTAATTTTTTTAAATAAAGAAGCTTTTATCCCGATTAAATACCCTAAAAGTTGATTTCTTTGAAATCAGTTCCACTGTTGCTAATTATGATGAAAAATTTTAAATAAAATAACTGCTGTAAAACACATATACTTGCTCACTTTCATAAAGCATTCTTTTATTTTTAATGAAACATTTAAAATCTATTGTTTATGTGTAAACTAGAGGCCCAGTGCACGAAATCCATGCACTAGGGGATGGGGGGGGGGGCGGTCCACCAGCCCATCCTGTGCCCTTTTGCAGTTAGACATCCCTAGCACTGCCACAGAGGCAGGAGAAACTCCTGCCACCGCCGCTGTGCTCACCAGCCATGAGCCTGGCGCTCCCCCTGTGGGAGCACACTGACCACCAGGCGTCAGCTCCTGTGTTGAGTGTCTGTCCCCTGGTGGTCAGTGCACATCATAGTGATGGGTCATTCTGCCAATCGGGCAATATGCATATTAGCCTTTTATTATATAGGATTAATAGTAAGACTCTTTTAAACGCAGCAACTTAAAGAATTTCTCATAATGCTTATGAGCCCTAGAACTGCATTTTGCATTTGGGTCCATTGAGTAGACAACCTGCTAGAAACTAATATCATGTCAGATCTGTGTTATGCGGAGGTGCAGATTGAATCCACCTTTGAAACACAGGTTTTTGATTTTTGGTTACTTGTTTTTCTATTGCTGCTCCTTAAGAAGGATTTCTTAGCAGGAGTTACACATTTATAGTCCTATCATCTTTAAGACAAAAAGTAAACTGAATGTCCACTCTTGAATTATTTTCAGGACAAAAACTACAGCCTGTGTTTAAAAATTTGTGTTTCCTTTCTTTCGTTCTCTTTCATTTTCTTTCATAGTACTTTGACTTTAAAATGATTTTTTTCCCTTAGCATTGACAGTTGTTCATGGGAAGAAATAGTAAAAGCCTAACATTTAAAAGAATGCATAATTGAAGTGAATTTGGGTTCAAATAACCATAAAAGAAAGAAACAAAAACTCCTTTTAAGAAGACTTGAGAGATGGATTTTTGCTTACAAGAATGTTTCACAATAGAAAGAGAAGTTAGGTCATATTTAGAAAGGCCCATTTACATAAATGTATTTTGCCAACGGGTAAAAATGTATTTCCCATGTTATATTTTGGAGACTAATTTTTATTTTTTTTATTAAAATAGTAATTTGTTCCTTTTCTAAAGGCAAATTTTTTTTGAACTCTCCGAATTAGGTAATACTGTAGCATTATTATATTATTGTGGTCATTTCATTTAAAGACACATACATTTTTATTTCCTACTGTGTTGTCATTCGCTGCCTACCCAAACCCAGTCCAACAGCAGATGGTATAAACCTACATCCTAGAGGATGAGCTTGTGAGTTCACCTGAAATAGACCTGCAAATACAGTAAAAATAAAAGCTGTGGTGCAATCACACAATGAAATACTACTCATCTGTAAAAAAAAGAAGGAAATCTTACCTTTTGTGATAGCATGGATGGACCTGGAGAGTATTATGCTAAGTGAAATAAGTAGGCAGAGAAAGATAAGTACCCTATGATGTCACTTATATGTGGAGTCTAATGAACAAAATAAACTAGCAGACATAGTAGAGACAGACTCATGGATATAAAGAATAGACTGCCCTGACTGGTTTGGCACAGTGGATAGAGCATCAGCCTGTGGACTCAAGGGTCCCAGGTTCGATTCTGGTCAAGGGCATGCACCTAGGTTGTGGGCACATCCCCAGTAGGAGGTGTGGAGGAGGCAGCTGATTGATGTTTCTCTCTCATCAATGTTTCTAACTCTCTATCCCTCTCCCTTCCTCTCTGTAAAAAATCAATAAAATATATTTAAAAAAAAAAAAGACTAGACAGCTGTCAGAGGGGTGGGGGGATTGGGTGCTGGGTGAGAAGGATAAAAGAATTAAGCAAGGATAAAAAAGAGAGACTCATGGAAGGGGGTAGGAGGATGTAGAAGAAGGTAAAAGGGGAATAGATGGTGATGGAAGGACACTTAACTTGGGGTGGTGAACACACATTATAATATACAGATGATATATTATTGAATTATGTACCTGAAACCTATATAACTTTATTAACCAATGTCACCCCAATAAATTCAATAAAAAATCTTATGAGCCCCATTGACATTACCAGTGGACCAAAAAATCAATCTTGCTTCCACAGGAAAATGTGCTTCACAAATCTCTGGGCCCTTCTGTGCTCATGGCCTTTCACCAAATAGGCACCGGTTTTGCCCAAGTATGAACTGCTGCCGGGTTTCCGATGGATTTCTAGTCCCATGAAACTGGGCTCTACTTGGCTGGGATCTTGATCATTCTTCTTGTTTTGCCCACTTCTTTTTCCCAAAGTAAGGCCTTGGTGATCCCATCCTGCCATTTCAAACTTGGTAAATTGCAAGGGAATCTAGCAACCCACTTTCCTGATAATATTTCAAGCATTATGATGGACTCTCGCTGATATAGTCTAGATCAGTGGTCAGCAAACTCATTAGTCAACAGAGTGGCAAACCACGGCTCACGAGCCGCATGTGGCTCGCGAGCCACAGTTTGCCAACCACTGGTCTAGATGAAAAAAGGACTTTCTGAATATAGCTAATAACATGGATTTTATTTTATTTTTTAGATCTATGATACAAAGTTGGAAGCACAAAACACCTCATAGGAAAGGCTTCCTCTGGCTCTCTCAGATACCATCTCCTTCACAGGGCATGGTATCACCTTGATAACCATACTAGAATTCCTAATCATACACTGTAAGAGGAAAGTGGTAACTGAATGTCGGCTATGCTATGGTGCATTGGATGCCAGTGTTCAGTATTTAAAAAGAGAGGCAGAGGAGAAGAACCAATAAGTTCCTAAGGGGGATTTGTTGTCATACATTTCCATTATCTCATTATCTTTGATCTTATTCTAAACTAGAGGCCTGGTGCATGAAATTTGTGCACAGGTGGGGTCCCTAGGCCTGGATGGTGATCAGGGCTGATTGGAACCTTCCAGTTGTCGGCTAGGGCCTCCTTTCCCCGGCTGCCAGCTGCCAGCCAGGGCCTTTCTTCATTCCACACCACTCTCTGGTGGTCAGCGCACGTCATAGCAAGTGATCAAATTCCCGGCCTCCCGGTTGAACTCCCGAGGGGACACTTTGCATATTAACCTTTTATATATGTAGATAGTAACATGCAATAAAAAATAAAGCTGAATGCCAGCCAGTGTGACTCAGTGGTTGAGTGTTGACCTATGAACAAGGTCAAGGTTTGATTCCCAGTCAGGGAACATGCCTGAGTTGTGGGCACGATCCCCATTGTGGAGTGTGCAGGAGGCAGCCAATCAATGATCTCTCTCCCTCCCTCCCTCCCTCCCTCCCTCCCTCCCTCCCTCCCTCCCTCCCTCCCTCCCTCCCTCCTTTCCTCCCTTCCTCCCTCTTATTTCCTCTCTGAAATCAATAAAAATATATTTAAAAAAATAAAAAAATAAAGCTGAGGGGGCATGCAGGAGGCAGTGAATCAATGATTCTCTCTCATCATTGATGTTTCTATTTCTCCCTCTCCCTTTCTCTCTGAAATCAATAAAATACATATTTTTAAGAAAAAGCTGAAAAGCCTTCACCAGGTGGCTCAGTAAGTTGGAGTGTTATCCTGTACACCAAAAGGTTGTGGGTTCGATTCCTGGTTAGGGCACATACCTAGGTTACAGGCTCCATCCCCAATCGGGGCACGTATAGGAGGCAACCAATTGAGGTATTTCTCTCTCTCCTCCTCTAAAAAAAAGAAAAAAATCAATAAAAAATCACCACCAACAACATATCTTTGTGTGAGGATTTAAAAGAAAGCTGAAAAAACATTTCTGCTTTACTAACATTACTAGTATGTGGATCAGGAGCGTCACCTATAAAAAATGTCATCAACAGGATAATAACTACCCAGACACTAACTAACATTTGCATAATTTAAACTATGTATCAGGCACTTTTTAAACTGCTTTACATATATTGACTCATTTTGTCCCAACAAAATTTGTTAACTAGACACAGCCCAATTTTAAAGATGAGGCAACAGAATCACAATATGGGACATATTTGTGATGGTCACACAACTAATAAGTGGTAGAGAGGGTTTTGGATACAGGCAGTATACAATGGAGGATCTGTGGGCTTAGCAACCTGATATACTGCCTTGGCACAAATTCCCTTTGTATTTAGTCTATTTGGATTTTGTAATCATTGTTCTCAGCTATAAGATGTTCATTCTCATAATAGGGAAGCATGCACTTGGCAGCTGAGCCAGTAACGAATTAAACATTTAGCTGGAAGCAAGAACAAAGGTTTTATTGATATTTCCTGTCACTGTATGACAGAAGTATGAGATCATCAAACATTGTTACACAAATCATCTTTTTAAAAAAATTATCTTTATTGTTGACTTTCCCCTCCCCCATTGAACCCTTCTGCCCTATCTCCTCCCATCCCCCTAACCCCAGGCCTTCACTGCATTTATTGTCTGTGTCCATGGGTTATGCATTACCTTTAATTGAAGCCAAAACTCTGATTGAACCAGCCTTGTCTAGGCTTTGAGGCCCCAGTTTAGCAACAAATGGGAAATAAACTCTTGATACACTCAAAGTAATTATATATAGCAAAATCATTTTGAGGAAACTGTTGATACACATGCAACCATTGATACATACAAAATAATGATGGTAAGTAAAAAAGAAAAAAAAAGCCAGTCAAAGTGAAGACACTGCATGATTCAATTAATAGAAATAAGTTCATATAAAATTTGAGAAAAGGTAAATTAATCTATAGTGACAGAAAGCAAATCACTATTTGCCTCATGACACTTGGTACTGGAGGATGGGGAAGGGATGTTGGAAAGGATTACAAATGGGCAAAAGAAACATGTTTAGTAAACATCCATGTATACACTTGTTACCATGGATATACATGTCAAAATCATGAAACTGTATACTTTGAGTATGCACAATTTATTATATATCAATTATGCTTCAAGAAACCTATAAAGAAAATTAAAATTTTTTAAACAACATGAAGCCGGGCTGTTGTGGCTCAGTGGCTCAGTGTTTGAGATCAACCTATGAACCAAGAGGTCATGGTTTGATTCCCAGTTAAGGCACATGCTAGGGTTGTGGGCTTGATCCCCAGTGAAGGGCATGTAGGAATGCAGGAGGTAGCCAATCTATGATTCTCTCTCTCTCTCTCTCTCTCTTTCTTTCTCTCTCTCTTTCTTCCTTCTTCCTTCTTTGCTCCCTTCCTTCCTTCCTTCCTTCCTTCCTTCCTTCCTTCCTTCCTTCCTTCCTTCCTTCCTTCCTTCCTTCTTTTTGTCTTTATTTTTGAAAGTATTACATATGTTTCCTTTTCCCCCCCATTGACCTTGTCTAGCATACCCCAAGCCCTCCGCCCCAGGCCCTCACCATCCTATTGTCTGTGTCCATGGGTTATGCATATAAGATTGGTTGATCTCTTCCCACTCCCAAACTCCCTCCTTCTGAGATTCCATAATCTGTTTCATGCTTCTATTTAGAGAATGCCTGGGAAGGCACAAGGGCATTCTTTAATTATTGTCAGCTGAACCCAAGGCGACAGGCAAAGCCGCGTCTTCATTACACATCTTACCAAAAAGGCAGATGTGTTCTCAGCACTGACTCTTATCTTTGTCCAGGTATCGGGAAGTGGGCTTTGATATGTAAATCCAGTCTAGCACCGGGAATGAGGAAATGAATAGGACCTGGGCCCACCCAAGCTCCTTTGGTCCTAAATTTTGGTGAAACTGCCTGGTATTTGGGATATAAATAAACATGCTGCATCGGCTCTGGGTCACTGTCACTCCCTCAGAAGAGGACAGCAGTTCACCCGGTTCCCAGCTTTTCTCTTCCATTTTGTGTCTTGTCTCTTTCTTTCATATTTCCTCAATCCCCAGACCCTCTACTTGAAGAACCGGATTATCTCTCTTTCCGTGTTGGACACGGAAAAGATAGACCCCGCCATACTTCTATGTTTCTGGATCTATTTTGTTTATCAGGTTATTTTGTTCATTAGATTCCACATATGAGTGAGATCATGTGATACTTATCTTCCTCTGACTGGCTTATTCCATTTAGCATAATATTCTCCAGGTCCCTCCATGCTATCTCAAAGGGTAAGAAATCCTTCTTTTTACTGCTGCATAGTATTCCATGATATAATTGTACCACAGCTTTTTTATCCACTCATTTACTGATGGGCTGTTTACAGACCTTAGCTATTATAAATCATGCTGCTATGAATAGGGGGGTGCATAAATTCTTTCTGGTGTTTCAAGTTTCTTTTGATGTTTCTATCTCTCTCTCCCTCTCTCTTCTTCTCTGAAATCAATAAACATATATTTAAAAAAAAATAAAAAGGAACGTGAAAATCATTGGCCAAAATAATGCAGGTTTTCCCTACTCACTGGTCTCGCCTAGCAAAATCTGATAAAGCTGATTCCTTGTGCCTTAGAGACTACTGTGGATTGGGAAAATCTCCCATGAGGTGGCTTTCTATGCTATTTGAAATGCTTTAATAGATTTTAGGAATAAAGTAGGAGAGGCTGGGAAGAACATTCTGTTTTATTTTGATTTCTGGTCTCAAGCCTGCATTTATAGCTATTAAGACTAGCTCTGTTCATGTTCCATAACCCCTTCAAACAGTTCATTTCTTTATGTCACAGTTCTAGCTAGTGCATGCTGGTGTATTACCCTTGATACCATCAATGATTATCCAGTGTGTATACAGTATAAATGGGCCAGTACAACATGGTCCATTGCTTCTTAATACGCTGTGTCTAGCTACAATGGGTACTTAGCAGCAAAGCCTCTGAAAATGATTTGTATAGTATCATTTTTGCTTATTGCACAAGAGTAGCTTAGTGCATTTATTGTGTATAGTTATGAGCCCAACTCAGGTAGGCAGATTTTTCAGCCTTTACACATAAGGAGGAGAGCATCTTAATTTTATTGGTGTTGCTAATGCTGTTAACAGCTGTCCTGACAATAGTTTTTATGAGAATAAATGTTTCCTGACAAAAATTTTCTTATTAGCATAATCCCTAGAAACTCATCATCAGATCTAAGTAGACTGAATTTGTCTCCTGCTTGGCACATAATCTCCTCTGAGGGCTTATTTAGATGTTTGTATCTCTCAGGACAGCTTCTTGCTTTACAGTATGTATCCTGCTCAGGCAGTCTTAGTCAAGACTTGCACACAACTAGGCTTAACAACTAGTGGTCTTTAATGCACAAAAAGACATACCCCATATGAAAGTGACAGTATCTTTACTTCTGGAAAGTGACCAAGGCAACCTCTGTCTCTATTATCTTTTGTCATTCTTTCTAAGGTAGAAAACTGGGCCAGGTATGTTTCCTAACCTGCTTTGTATTATTGCTCTCTATTATTTTCTTGACTTCATGGCACATGGAATTATCCATGATTGCAAGCAGCAAAAGGCCATGCATTTTTCCTCTCAAGTAGATATAACAAAAGGAAAATTTTATTCCTGTCTACTTTTCTTGTAATTCTGGCAAACATAATGTGCAGCATTTCTGTTTGCTCTGCATATTTTCAGCTTTTCTTGAATTCTTTGTTTTCTTTCCTAGTTTTGGAAGTTATAGGCAATGTTATTTCTGAAACATTGTTCATGATTCATTTTCAACCCTACTAAGAGAAGTCATGTCAAGTTGTACATTTTATGCATTAGGAAAGGGGATTTCAAGATGGGATATTCAGAAAGTACTCCACAATAAATTTTTTCTCACTACAAAATCAATTCATCAAATGTAGAGAATTTTTGGAAGTACATAAATAAAACTAACCCTCCACTGAGCCCCTATAAACTTCCAATATCGTATAAATTAAGACCCAGAAACAAAAAAAGGGATAAATATAATACAACTAATAAAAGTAGTAGGAATACAAAAATAAAAGAAAAATTAATGTATTATGAAAAGGCAGACATTAATGGTAAAGCATTCAAAAAAGTTCCCTAGTGAGTACTAGAGAGAGATCATTAGACCCTATGAAATGTGATGTTTTTGAGTGCTGTAATAGGTGTCACCATTGAATAATATGTTAGAGTCTCTTGGTGCCTCTATCACTCCCTGACTTTGAGTAAAGTACTTTTGGAACAGGCATCAACTTTTTAATGCACAGAAACCTCATTAGAGCAATGCTCACTATTCAAAGGTCTTCATGTGAAATGGAACTTTCTTGGGTTCTCCCAGTGGGCTTTAACTAAGGAAGTAGTATTAGGCTCTCATTAGAAATCATTATAACCTATTAAAGTGTCCCAGTGCATATACCCCAAATATAAAAGTATAACCTTATTCATGGTGGCCAAGACATGGAACCAACCAAAATGTCCTTCAATAGTTGATGGGTAAAAAAGATATGGTACATATATATAGTGGAACACTACTCAGCCATAAGAAAAGCTGAAATATTGCCACTTATGGCAAAATGGATAGATTTTAAGAGTAGCATGCTAAGTGAAATAAATCAGACAGAAAAAGTCAAGAACCATATGATTTTACTCATATGTGTGATATAAAACTGAAAGCATCAAATTAACAAACAAGAAAAGCAAATAGTAAATTATAGACATAATTACTAACAGACATAACATTATGGTGGTTACCAGAGGGAAGGGGGTAGGGGACAGTAAAGGGTAAAGGGGGCCAAATGTATGGTGATAGAAGATTTGACTTTGGGTGGTAGGCAATATACAAACCATGTATCATATAATTGTGCACTTGAAATCTATATAATTTTATTAACCAATGTCACCCAATAAATTTAATTAAAAATAGTAAATAAAAGTAAAACCTAGTAAATTATACATTTATAATATAAAAGAATTCAAAATAGCCTTAAAATACTAAATATGTTGGCATGGAAATAACAATTTAGGAGGACAGACATCTTAATTATGTATTTTTAAATGCCGCTTGACCTAACAGTCCATGAAAGAAGGGAACCATTGAATAAACTTTATAGAACAAAGAACTGTAAGGAATTATGAACTGATAGTTAATTTATTAAAAGTTTTGCTTTGTGTTATAAAATATAAATGACAAAAATACACCCACATACTACATCCTGACACTATAATTTATTATTCTTATCGTACCATAGTCATGTCCTTGTTTAAACATCTTGCAAAGTAATGATTTTTTAATGGGAGTTTTGTCTTTTTACAACTGGGTGTACACAATCATTTTATTAGAACAAAAGTATTGCAGTTTGTAAATGTAATTTTATTTCTTATTAATCCCTTTAAGAGTCTATTGCTTCTATTTATGTCTCTTTTGCAATTTTTAACATCCTGGAAATCTTTTTCCTCAATATAGCCTAAAGTAATTTAGTTTTAAGTATTCAGAGGCTTAAACCTTAATGGCAAAACATTTGGAACTTTCTGAAAATCATTTTGCAAAAACATCCACATTTTCCTGACACTTAATGATTATTGATGTTAAAATGCAATGTCATTAATAAATATAAATAAAGAACACTTATAGAAAGGAGAAAGTTAGAAAAGGTCCCAGTAGAATGAATTATTGATTTAAAATATTTCCTTAAAATGCATAGGAATTTCCAAATCAGGTTTATTTTTTATTAAATCTGTTGGAATGTGTTAAATATGTGCTTTGCCAAAACATTCAGGAGCAAGGAAAAGAGCTGGGCCTATGCAAGTTTGATGTTTAATAAACCAAGTTCATTTTCAGGGTCCCATCCCTTCTCTTTCCACCTCTGTGCATCTTAGAACTTGCTTACATCTCCAGTTTCATCTAACAATTCTCTTTGCCTTTTTATTTTATTGAGGAAATAATCACAATCTATAATCTCTCTTGTTGTTTAAAGCTATTAAAATGGTCCTAAAATATGGGGCATTTTACAGAAGGTTACTCAATAAATCTAACATGTCAGAAAACATCTTCTTCATCAACACCCATTTTGTTTGAATAGAGTTCAATGTCTTCAGAATGTAAGAGGAAACATGATGGGTTGTTTGAAGGCATATGGATCAGGGTCTTTGCTATATTCATTTTGCAGCTCTTGAATATAAATGTAACACTTTCTGTATGTCCTTCAAGAATTAGGATGCCTCAAAATTTATGTTATAGGTATATTTTTTTCATTTGCGGATAATGAAGAATAATTGATCTTAGTTTTTTCCTATGTTTTTCATTTTAAAAGAAACAATGTTAGAACTCTGAGATAGTTTCAATGTGAGTACACATTAGCCTGGACCATTCTGAGGAAGCTTTTCAACAGCAGAAATCACTGTATGTCACTGGGACTCAGTGAACAAGCCCTATTGTCACAAACTATAGCAAAATGACAATAAATCTGTTTTTCTCTCATCTCTTCTTTGCATTGTTAGTGTTTATCCTGCTCTATTTTTTTTTACTGTCTTCATCTATGGCTCTGCTATTTTTTTCTCTTTTATCTCACTCCCTATTCTCTATTATCCACAGTATCATTTACTTTATTGTTTATTCTTCAACATTTTACTTCTTATAAACTCTCTGCAGTCTGCTTTTGTTCCCATGTGCTCCACTATAACTGTTCATTCACTCAACTATTTAATGAGCACCTACTATGTGACAGACACTGTGCCAAATGCTACATACGATGATGAACAAAACAAAAGTTTTTGAACTCAGGGTGGTTACATTATATATGTTTCCAATACATAAGATATTTTATTTATATTCACATAGTGATTTAAAAAAACCTTTAATTTTAGATTTGTTTTAGATTTAGATAAAAACTGTGAAGATGGTACAAAGACCCAAACACTCCACACCCAATTTCCCTTGATATTTACATCTGATATTAGTATAGTATGTTTGTTACAATGAATGAACCTTTATTGATAAATCATTGCTAAATAATCTGAATAATCTTTATTCAGATTATTTTAATGTTTATCTGAGGGATTTTTTGTTTGTCTGTTTGTTTCATGGACGACTTTCAGGATACCATATTACATTTAGTTATCATGTCTCCTTAGACACCTCTTTGTTTTGACATTTTCTTGAACTTTCCTTGTTTTTGATGACTTTGACAGTTTTGAAGAATACTGGTCAGGTATTCTATACCATGTCTCTCAATTCGGAACTGTCAGATGTTTTTCTCATGATTATACTGGGGAGAAACACTACAGAGATAAAGTGTCATTTTAACCCCATCAATGTCAAGCACACAGACGATAACATGGCATCACTGTTGATGTTGACTTTTGTCAGGTTAGGTTTCTCTATTGTAAAGTTATTCTTTTTCCCCTTTACATGCTGTAGTCTTTAGGAAGAAACACCATGAGCAGCCCACATCTAAGGAGTCAGTGAATCTACATAAATTATTTGGAATTTTTCTGCATAGGAGATTTGTCTATTCCCCGTTTGTATATTTACTTAATCACTTATATTAGTGTGGACTTGTGGATATTTATTTTATGCTTTGGGTAATAATCTAAGGCAGTTTTATTGCTCCAATTGCTCTGGCTTTGGCCACTAGGACCTCTTTCAGTGGGCTCCTATGTCCTGTAACATATCCCAAATGATTGTGAGGTGTTTTGTTTGCATTTTTTTGCTTTTTATTTTGTTGTTAATCCTCACCTGAGTATATTTTTCCATTAATGATTAGAGAGAGTGGAAAGGAGGAGGAGAGACAGAGAGAGAGAAACATCGATGTGAGAGAGATACATTGATTGGTTGCCTCTCACACATCCCCCTACCAGGGCCAAGGATCTAGTCAGCAACAGAGGTATGTAATAAAATCCAGGACCCTTCAGTCTGAGGGCTGATGCTCTATCCACTGAGCCAAACTGGCTAGGGCTGTCAGTTTTGTTTTAAAGCATTTTCTTCCTTTCCACTACTATAATGCTCCAGGCTTATCTTACATTGTTTTTTTCTGTTTTGGTTTGGTTTTCTGTCATTGTTGTTTTTTTTTTACTCCAGCCTAGAAGTAGCCATTTATCCAAAGATTATCTGGTTCATTTTAATTTCTTTCCTTTTTTGTATTAGAAACCAAGATCTGATTGTAATCAATCATTTTCAAAGATATCTTTTGGGTGTTTTTCCTTCCTCAGTAATACTTATGCCAGTATCTTTGTTTGTGTCCCAACAAACAATATTTATTAACTTCAATTTTTTTTTTTGCTGAAAATTGCTAGAATATTTCTAAGATACTTTAAAAACTAAGTACTTGAATAGATATAACATACATTGCCTTTTTGATTTGCGCTAAAACTCTTTAACCATTCAAGATCCTCATGTACTTACTAAATAGTTTTTCCTTTCTTTCTAACCCATTCTCTTGTCAGACTGACCTTTTTGCACAATTCCATAAATGCCATAACCATTCTTGGTTCTGTGCTTTTGTTCATATAGTTTCCTAGTAGAAATTTCTCACTTTGAGATATAGTTCGAGACTCATCAGTATATACTTAGGTATCACTGGTATGAAGGGATAAATGAAGTTACATTAATATGTGTGCCTAACTGTAAATGAGACAGTTTATACTCCTATACCCAGAGTGACACCTCTACTTTCCAAGTTTTCTTCCTCCCCTTCTAGAAGTTCTCTAGGCTATCGCCTAACTTCACACAGATAGGCTCTTGGGCTTTTTCCCAAGAAGTGTGTTCAGCTTTTGCTCAGGAATGCTGCCAAGCACCTGTAAAATGGACAGCAAAGAACCTTACTCCTCCTGCACTGACTCTTAAAGTTATGTCACAGTAAGGATGCTTGGGTTTTATGGTGTCATCGTTTACTAGTATATATTGCCTGAGATGAAAGATCTTAAAAGGAAAATTAAGAATAATTTAAGCTCCCTATATTGAAGTCTAACCAGTAAGAGACTTAATGAAGATCTTTCAAGGAAAATTTATTTATAATGGATCTTATGAGAGAGGCATGGGCAGGTATTAGGGAGCCATAATATGGCAGGAACCTGAATGAGCAGCAGGGAAGCTGGTACCACTCGTGGGAGAGGCCAAAGAGACACAGGGATGGAGACGGAGTGCCATCCAGGAGGCTGCCTTGAATATAGCAGAGGCTTTGGTAGAGGCAGCCAACGTGAGGCAATCTCTCTGGGGAGGAGTCAATGGAAAACATGATTTGCAAGGTGATGAGACTGGACTAGAGAAAATTGAGCATGTAAATAACTAAAGAACTTACTTTCTTTCCTTTTCTCTGATATTTCTAGGGCTCTTTATAGGCTGTATTCAATTGGAAGTGAGAGAGCATGGTTGTCCTGTTGACATAGTCCATACAGGTAAGACTCGGAGGCCCAGAACAGGATGAAGAAGGATGGACAGTGGTTCTAGAGTAGAACATATAAAAATATTTGGCACAACATCCTTGACTACGTATTCATATCTGCCATGTTCTGAGAAATCAGCTACATTTTTCAAAAAAATACTGAATGACAGTTGTCACACTTGGTCATAGACATTAGGGTATCATAAAGTCTGAGTTTCACATCAATGTCCTTCGAATTCAAAAGAAAATAAAAATGTCACTTAATAAAAGTAATAAAGGCTTGCACTTGCATAGCATTTTACAATTCTAAGTACTTTTTTCTGAGTGTCCTCACTTAATAGATATTAATAAATAATACCCACTGGTCCCATATGTTCTGGGTACTGTTCTCAATTCCCACAGCTCCATGAGTTAGTCTACTTTATAGCTAAGGAAAACAGGACACAGCGAGGTTATCTAACTTGCCAAGTAGTAGAGCATGAATAAACACAGAGCCTGTCCTCACAATTATAATGGAGTATTGTTGCTTTTTACAAGTACAACAGAAATAGAGAATACACGTGCATTAATATAGTTTTTAGTAAGAAAATCCGAGGCTGGAAGAAGATAAAAGGGAATACTTTGGGTCTTCTCAGTGAAGAATTTAACAATAGTTGTTAAATAGTTGATAATAGTTGACTGTAAGTTCAGTTTTGTTTTCATTATTTCTCATTTGTAAGAAAGATTTCTTTCATGATAAATTCAGATTTCAAGATCTTGTTAGAGCTAGTACAAAAATGTCAAATATAAGTAGTTTATATAAACATAAAAAGCTGTTTTCTAGTTTTCTTTAACATTCACAGATATGGAATTTAATTCATTTCATTTCAATATACCTTAGTAAGTGTTGATGCCAGAGCTCCTCAGCTAATGGCTCCAACTTTCCTGTCATGAGTGGTCATCCTGTCATTTTATCATAGGGTGTGTAGACCTCTTCCTGCTTTTCTCAGAGAATAAGAGATAGCAAGACCAAATTACATAGCAGTCAGAGGGGCAGAATCTATGATGTTCTGAGGCAATATCCATTATGTTTTTTAATATTCCATGTAAGCAAAACACAATCATTTTTATAAGGGCTCATATTGAACCAATGTTCATTATCTTCGGCATGAACATGGAACAGCTTGAGTTTATTTTAGGTACATGTGTTAATTACTTATTAATATTCTCTGTTGTCTCTAGTCCAATATCTTTATGATTCATATTCCTCAAGATGCATATATACTTGGGTTCTTACAACCTCAGTGTATTTTTTTTTTAATTCACTTAATTCAACATATCCTTTTTAAACTTTTTTCAATGCCAACCTATCTTGATTTCTTTCTCTGGCTTATCATGTACTACAAAAGTTGATATGGTCTCACCCGGTATTGAAAAATGAACATTTATTCTTTAAGATAAAAATACAAATTTGTAATGTAAACCAGCAAACTTTACACAACTCTGTAATGTCCTCTCATACCACTGTCCACTTAGCTCACCATGCTTTACCTAAACTGGCTTCCTCTCAGCAACCCAAATAAGTCAAGCTCCTTTTCATCTCAAGGCTTTTACATGTTTCTTGCCTCCACTTAAACTACTCCAGTATTTCTCTTTGCTTGGTTAATTTCCCCTTCATATTCAGATTATATATTAATATTAGCTTCTAGAGATGACTTCTGTGAACTCCCAGTTTTAATATTGAAATATTTCTTTATAGTCCAACAATTTATATTTGGCAATTTAGCACCTCAATTTATATTAATTTATTAATCTGTGGATTTTTTTCCCATCAGCTGCTGCTCCCATGGACAGTAAACTCCAGGAGATCAAGGATCCCATTTCTTTTGACCAGCACTTTGTAGGTAGTACTAAGCACAGGGATTAGCATAGAGGAGGCATTCAATAAATAATGGCTGGGTGACTGAATGAATTTTGCTCATCAACTAGATTTCACTGTTATCTCTTGTAGGAATAGTATTTGTATTTCCATAATGTCTAGAGCATTTTAAATTATTTAATCTTTATCTCATGTCCTTTCTGTCTCTTGTCTTTGGATCTTATCCACTTTCTGCATTGGTCCATCTGTATGTGAATAATTTCTTAGACCACCCTTACCTTCTTCTCACTTCTTTTCTGCTATTTCACTTTGCTTTACAATTTTCCACTTAGTTTATCATCTTTACTTTATTATTTCACAATTTAACTTATTATTCAAATCCCTCAGTATTTCTGTTATTTCTCCTGATTTTCCTTTTGAATAGGCACGATTCCTCCTCTCTCCTGCCTGCCTTCCCTCCATTCCTTCCTGCTTTTCTCTTTTCTTCTTTTCTTCAGTATACTAGTAAATTCTGAGACTTTGCACAACTCTTCACACTCCCATTGCCTCTACCCCCTACATGTTCATTTAACAAGCTGGCTACTCATTCATACTTGGAAGTGTTAACTTTTAATTAAAATGTGTACGAATTCATCCGCACAGAGTCCTGGTCGCCTTTCCTTCCCAAGCGGCACCCTCCCTCTCACAAATGCAAGTATAGACTATCATCTCTAGAAGCTAATATAAATATACTAGGGGCCTAGTGCACAAATTCGTGCACCTTCAAAGGAACTGTGGGCAGTGAGGCTGCAGTGGGCACAGAGGCGGGTATTAGCCCATCCTCTGCGCCTCCAGCCTGGCCCCTCCTGCCATGGCCTCCCGGTCCCCTGGCTGCTGGCAGCCCCGCTCCTGCAGCCGTCACTCCCATGTGCTGATGGCGCCAGCCCAAACTTGCACCCGTTGATAGCGCAGAGCATTTGGGGCTGACGCCAGCAGCAGGTGCCAGCGCTGTCAGTGGGTGCGAGTGGCGGCTGCTGCCCTGATCACCCGTCAGGAGCAGGGGGAGATGGAGAAGCCCTCAGAGGTGATCAGGGTCGGCAGCCACAGCTCAGCCACGGCTCACACCCACTGATGGCATCGAGTGATCGGGACTGGCACCGGGCACCAGCAGGGGGTGCGAGCAGTGGCTCTGGTGCCAGCTGTGGGTGTGAGCAGAGCCGGCACCAGCAGTGGGTGCAAGCGAGGCTGTCACCAGCAGCGGGTGTAAGAGGCAGCTGCCAGCCCTGATCACCCCTCAGGAGCAGGGGGTGATAGAGAAGCCCTCAGGGGTGATCAGGGCTGGCAACTGCTGCTCGCACATGCTGATGGCGCAGAGCGATTGGGCCTGGCACCGGGCACCAGCAGCAGGTGCGAGCAGGGCTGGTGCTGGCCGCAGGTGTGAGCACCCTGCGGGACCGTGGTGCAAGGGAGCAAAGAATTTTCAATAACCACCAGAGGCTTGCTTGATGACAGCTACCGGGGCCCTGCCTTGGTCTGGTGCCCCACCTGCTCCACCATCCCACCATGGCAGATGCCTTCCATGTTCTGCGCTCTGCCACCTGCTGCCAATGCCCACTTTGTTCCACACACGCCCCCTGGTGGTAGGTGCATGTCATAGCAACCGGTTGTTCCCTGTTTGGTCTATTTGCATATTAGCGTTTTATATATATAGATGATCTGAATATGAAGGGGGAATTAACCAAGCAATAAGAGATACTGGAGTACTTGCCAGTACAACAAATGTATGTTCTCTATGTTAAATGACTTAAGGAATTTCTCCAGGATCTGCCATTTATTCACTTTTCTAAAACAGATTGCTCTACCTTGCCTGGCTTCTGGAATAGCTTCTTTATTTTGTGACCTGACTTTGCCTATTTCTCTCCTTTTGGATTTGGCTCTTTTATTTTAGAATCTTCTTTTACCTTCCACCCCCAAATCTTTGCTTAACCAAGTTCCTCCTTTAATATTCACTTCCTGCTGTCTAAACCCAGCCAAATCACAACCTCCTGCCTGCCTTAGGTAAGAGTCTACATCCACAGCACAACATTCTATCTTTTCTAATAATGTGTGCACATCAACAGATTCACATGGATAAAAGAATGAATGTTAGGAGGAGTTAGTGGAAATGGAAAAACAAAATGGAGATTCTGTGTGAAGCTGATACTGTTTTGTAGTTTCTGGATATTATAATTAGGTTTTCTAAAATTTCTCCAGTGTAACTGGGTGATAGTCTTAAAAATATATTAAATCACCCCCTTAATGGAAGATATGTCTGTATAACTTCTGAGGAATATATACTAATTCCTGTTGTAAAACAGTCTATAAAAGTGGTGTGGATTTGGGCCTGGACATTGTTGCTCAATGGTTAGAGCGTTGGTCCATGCACTGAAGGTTCGCAGGTTCGATTCCCCATCTAGGTCGTGTACCTGGGTTGCAGCTTTGATCCTAGGCCCAGATCCAGTCGAGTGCAGGAGGCAAACAATCAATGTATCTCTCTCACAATGATATTTCTCTCTGTGTCTCTTTCTCTCTCTACCTCCTTCCTCCCCCCTTCCACTCTTTCTAAACATCAATGGAAAATATATCCTCCAGTAAGGATTAACAGCAACAAAAGTGGTGTGGATTTGAATAACTGACCCCAGAGGAAATTGATTATTTACTGGGATCAGCAAACCTGCCTGGAACATGGGTACAAATGGAGGCCACATACCATATGTGTACATATTTCTAAATTAAAATAAAGTCAGCAAACCTCTTTTCTTTCCTAGAAAAAGATTCTAAAAAGAGTCTTTCCTTTCATAAGAACCTGGGAGGTCTGGTTTGGATTAAAATTCTCAGCTTCTTGAAACATGGAAGAATATGATCGTCTCAGCCCCTAATTCTTCACTCCAGCCCACTTGTCATTTCTTCTTACCCTTGCCTCACACTGAGAGAGACCTGTGCACACATGTGTGTACACAAAGTCCATATGCTCAAGTGCTTCCCACTCCTCTGAAAACTGTGGCCCTTGCACCTAGGAATGCATACTTCTGTGATGTGGGCCTCTCAGGAGAACAGATCTCGGGAAGAAGTCTGTACATGTTCCGTATGGGATATTTGGGCAGTGACTCCTGGGAACTAGGATTATAGTCTAGGAATTGATAGGGAAACTTGAAATTTTGATTTACAAACTCCTTATCCTGTTTGTTGGAAGGGATATAGACAGTAGAGGGTTCAACCTAAAGTCAGAACAACCCATTTTCTGGATCAGGGCAGAGACTGCCCTTCTTGTACCTAATAAATCCTCTAGGACTTATTAAGAATTTTTGCTTTGCAAAGAAACCAAGAAATCTACTTTTTCTTCATGTAGCATAAGAATTCAATGGAGGGCCTTAGATTAGGTGTGACTAATTAAAAGGTAAAAGACCAGTTTGTTTTTATTTTTAAAAGGCCTCTAGAAACTTTGAATCCATCATTAAAATCAAAAGACCTACAGTGAAATTAGACCAAGGTGAGGACCACTGAAAATGTAGCATAAAATTGGACAAGGATGGGAACTAAATTTTTCAAGGCTTGGGAACAGAACGAAATCCATCAAGAAGGGTATAGGAAATTCAATATTAATATAAAATTATATGACATTCAAAGTCATTACTTTGAGACTATTTTAAAAAAATACTTTGTGTGGTGGGCACACAATGCTATATACAGGTGATGTATCATAAAATCATGCACTTGAAACCTATGTAATTTTATTAGCCAGTGACACCCCAATAAATTTAATTAAAAGAAAAAAAGAACTTTATCAATTTTAACTATAGATTCAGATCAATTTGGTAGGGACAGTGAATTGAAAAGTGCAGTGCAATCAGCTCTAGAGGTAGTAATACTGAGGCCACATTTAGAAAGACCAGGTAATAGCCCAGGAGACACTGAGATTCTCAGCAGACCTCACAACAGAGCCCATAGAAGACACCTCATATTAGAATTTACTTAGACAAAAAATGAGGAAACACATTGGTAGTCCTTGTAGGGGATCTGAGACCCTAAGAAACTGTGCCAACCATGGAGTCTGCTATTAGACTTCTGTTACAATTTTTATTATTATTTTTTATTTAATCTTTATTGTTCAGATTATTACAGTTGTTCCTCTTTTTTCCCCCCATAGCTCCCCTCCACCCTTTTCTCTCCCCACCCCATACCCTTACCCCTCCCCCCACTGTCCTCATCCATAGGTGTACGATTTTTGTCCAGTCTCTTCTCGCACCCCCACAACTCTTTCCCCCCAAGGGTTGTCAGTCCACTCCCTTTCTATGCCCCTGATTCTATTATATTCATCAGATTATTCTGTTCATCAGATTTTTTATTCACTTGATGTTTAGATTTACTTGATAGATATGTATTTGTTGTTTATAATTTTTATCTTTACCTTTTTCTTCTTCTTCCTCTTCTTAAAGAGTACCTTTCAGCGTTTCATATAATACTGGTTTGGCAGTGATGAACTCCTTTAGCTTTTTCTTATCTGTGAAGCTCTTTATCTGCCCTTCAATTCTGAAAGATAGCTTTGCTGGATAGAGTAATCTTGGTTGTAGGTTCTTCCTATTCATCACTTTGAATATTTCTTGCTATTCCCCTCTGGTCTGCATAGTTTCTGTTGAAAAATCAGCTGACAATCGTATGGGTGCTCCCTTGTAGGTAACTAACTGTTTTTCACTTGCTGCTTTTAATATTCTCTCTTTGTCTTTTGCTTTTGGCATTTTAATTCTGATGTATCTTGGTGTGGTCCTCTTTGGATTCCTTTTGTTTGGGGTTCTCTGTGTTTCCTGGACTTGTAAGTCTATTTCTTTCACCAGGTGGGGAAAGTTTTCTGTCATTATTTCTTCAAATAGATTTTCAATATCTTGCTCTCTCTCTTCTTCTGCCACCCCCATAATTCGGATGTTGGTACGCTTGAAGTTGTCCCAGAAGCTCCTAACACTAACTTCATATTTTTGGATTCATTTTTCTTTTTGCTTTTCTGGTTGGGTGTTTTTTGCTTCTTGGTATTTCAAATCTTTGACCTCTAGTTTACTGTTGGATCTCTGTATATTATTCTTTATTTCAGTCAGTGTATGCTTAATTTCTAGTTGGTCCATTTTTATCCTCGAGGTTCTGACTACATTTATTGGCCTTTTCTAGAAAATTCTTAAAAAACCTTATAACTGTGGTTTTGAACTCTATATCCAGTAGTTTGCTTTCCTCCATTTCTTTCATTTGTGACCTGTTTCTTTGTCTCCATATTTTGGCTGCTTCCCTGTGTTGATAGAGTGGCTTTGTGTGCTAGGTGTCCTATAGGGCCCAGTGGCTCAGCCTCCCCAGTTACCTGAGGTGGACACTCTTGGTGCACCTGTTTGTGGGCTGTGTGCACAGTCTTGTTGTAGTTAAGCCTTGATTGTTGTTGGCATCACTGGGAGGACTTGACCTCCAGGCCAATTGACTGTGAGGATCAGCTGTGACTAAGATGGGAGAACTTCTGTGCTGGAGACACCCTTATGAGGCAAGCCTTGCTTCAGTGGGGCTTTGGTGCTCACTGAGTCTGCCCCCTGAGTGTGTCCCTTATGGATCTGAGGAGTTGTAATCTGGATGGTCCTACTCTGACCCCTGGGTACACTGGCTCTTGGATCTCCAAGAAGGTGCTAATTTAGCCTCTGCCTGAGACCACCCAGCAGGAGCTACGGAGAGATCTGCAGATTCTTCTTCTTTGTTGGGTTTTGGAGGTGCCCAGATGAGGCCCAGCTGTGATGCAATGCAAGCTGTTGTGGGGCCTTGGGCCTTCTTTTGGATGTTCTGGGTCTCTCTGACTCAGCTGCAGTTTGTTAGGTAAGTTTAGATTTCAAAGGAACAGGCCATTCATATGCAAAAGCCTCTGTGCACAGCTGGGGTGGGGTAGAGTCTCAGGTTGGAGCAAACAGCAATGGCTTCTCATTAGCCCTGCCCTAAGAGGCTCCCAGGTCTCAATGTCCCTTGGTAATCACTGCAAGCACCTCTGAGAGAAAGCTGCCCTCAAGTTCCACCCACTGACAGACAGTCCAGTTTCTCCCCGTATGAGTCTGGGTCCCTAGAGTCTCGCCCGGAACTGGAGTTCAGAGCAGTTGGGAGCTTGTGTCTCCCTGCAGATTGAAAAAGCCAGCCGGGTACTCAATTGCCAGCCCTCACCGTGCGCACGCCTCCATACCTCTACACTTTACTTCCGCAGCTCCTCTCAGTCTCAGTGTGCTTTTCTCTTCCCTTCTAGTTGTAGAATTTCCACTTAGCCAGCCTTCCTGTGGTTCTGGATGATGTCTGTTTTGTCTTTTAGTTGTGGTTTTGAAGTGGTTATGTGAGGCAGCAAGTTCAGGTGTTTACCTATGCCGCCATCTTGGTTTCTCTCTGTTACATTTTTTTAAATGTTTCCTATAATTGTTTATCCACTTCTATTTTATTTTAATTTCATAGTAAAGTTCCTATATCAGCTGATATTTTTGTTGAAAGCAACAAATGTTGACTCTGGAAATTTTAACCTAATATTAATATACTGAAAGGATATTTTATGGCTCACAGGAATTTGGGGAAGGTTGAAGAACTTGGGTCCAAAGTGGATAGGAATTAAGCAAGAATAGGGGATCTACAGGAGCTACCTGGGAGGAACCCTTTATCTCTCTCTTTGAGATACTTGCTCCAGGTTCAGACCCAGGTGGGATAGTATTGTTGGCTTATCTGAGTTCTCATGCCCACATGAGCAACCAGAGGGGCAAGGCAACACAAGCTTTAGGTGATGTAGGTTCATTAGAATTAGATGCATCTTATTCTTCTCACAAGATTCATCTATTCAGGTGCTGGGCAATTGACTTAATAATGCTCACCATTGCTTTGAAAAGAATATATATGCTTGGTTGCCTGAAGAGAAAAAATAAAGTTATAGGATATGTCTGTACTTTGGTACACATAGATACAAGAGTTTCCTGAAGGTAAAGATACAGTCTTGTCAGAGTGAATGACAACAAGCAATCCAGGAGAAAATTGGGGAAAGAGCAATAAGTCAGGTAAAACTTTAGCCATGTTTGTTGTTCCCTTTCCATGGCATTAACTCACCAGGTTTAGGCTGCCCAATCCCTGCACATTCCAAGGCCTTCTTGGACTGGCCCTTGATTGCCTCCTGGGATATAACTTCTGAGCCATTGGAATAGCCTGCCTGATAATAATGTCTTTGTATCCCTGTGACCTTGAGTCACACTGAATAGATTATGCTAACAATGTGATTTATGGTAAATGCCTATTTTTATATGTGTGCCTGGGGCTTTGAGCTATGCTACAATAGTTTGGCCTCTGGGGAGGCAGGATACTGAGTAGCTAAA
Source organism: Corynorhinus townsendii (assembly GCA_026230045.1). Lineage (NCBI taxonomy): Eukaryota > Metazoa > Chordata > Mammalia > Chiroptera > Vespertilionidae > Corynorhinus > Corynorhinus townsendii. The sequence continues at coordinate 135,292,136 of JAPDVU010000004.1, forward strand.
GTTAGTTACAGGAACCTGCATACATACCTAGGTGACCAACTCCCACAGAAAATTCCTGAACACCAAGGCTCTGTTGAACTTCCCTAGCTGGCATCACTTTGTACATGTCACACATTTTGGGGGAAAATAAGTATTGACTCTGACTCCACTGGGAGAAGACAACTGGAAGCTCGTGCTTGGGTTCTTCTAAACTCTGCCCTATGCACCCGTTTCCTTCGGTGATTTTAGTCTAGGTATTCTTGCTATAATAAACTGTAAGCATGAGTATAACAGCTCTCCTGGGTCCTGTAAGCCCTTCCATTAAGTAATGAAAACCCAAATGTGGTCTCACTGACCTCCAACACACATGGGAAACAGGATTTAATGTAGGATTTCCATAACATCTTGACTTAAAGAGTAGAACCTTTCTCTCTACATAGCAAACTCCCCCCTCCCCCCGCCACCCACCTCAGGGACTCCTGTCATAATGCATTGCATGCTATTATGATTTTTTTAATGTAAAGATAAATATAATGCTTATCGAAGAGAAGGCAGAAAACAATAAAATGGAGAATTAATACTTGACTGAATGCTTCCAAAAACATTTTGTAATAACATAAGAAGCAAGATAAATAAGGAATAAATGAGAGGCCTAGAAGTTTACATTATTTATAAAAAGCTAAGCAACAATACAATATGTCATTTCTTTCTTAGAGTGGAGTTATTGTACACTATCTTTGTATAAATTGATTTTATTCATTCCCCCTTTTGTGACCTTCTGTAAATGTCCCTTTATTATTTTATGAGGTTGAGTTGGCAAGATGTTAGTTACAGTGACAAAACAAACATGATAAATTTCTGCTGTCCTGTGAAATTTCTTCAATGCGGAAGTTCTTTTGCTGTTTAGAATACTAATGTTATGCTCAAGCAGCCCTTTCCATCCATCAGATAGCGTGCTGCCATCTGTAGAAGTGCCAAGTACGAAGATTTATGTGTTGCTATTTAAGGAATTGAAGTTTGGCAACTTGGTGCTGTTCATTTGGCCAAACAATAATACGCTAATTAACCTACTTGACCTAAATTACACAGCACTTGAGGATGTGCAGCCAACCAGTTGCTCAACTGGCTGAGTGTTCCTGACCCTACAGTTTTGCATGAAGGGAGCTTTACATCATAAAACAAATGGTTGTTGGACTGCTCTACTTCGTCATCTGAAAGGGAGTTAATTCTCTTCAGTTTACTGAAGGAAATTTATATTTCATTTGGTTTGTTAGGATTATACCAATATTTCATAATTAATGTGCATCAGCAGGGGCAAAAAAAAAAAATCATACTCCTCCCCCCCCCCCCCCCCCCCCCGCCTCCCCCAGAACAATCAGCATTTTGCCCATTGACTGAAACACTGCAAAGGAAGTATAGGCATTCATATTTATTTTTGCTTGAGCTTAGGACATGAAATTCAAGATCCATATGTGGGATTCAGAGTAGATGAATGCCCAGAAGCTATATGCAAAGTTTATTTGCATATGTTTAGTTTTTTTAAGAAACGGTTTTGTTAAGATTCTCAAAATGGATTCTTGCCCCCAAATAAAATAAAAAAACTTCACTAGGTATTCAAGACTTATCCTTTTCTTTGTTTGTTTGTTTTAAATTTGTTTTTTCCCAGCACAATTTATCCCCTCTATGCCCCCTTCCAGCTCCACCCACCCGCCTCCCCCCTACAGTCATCTCACTGTTATCCATGTCCATGAGTTCTCTCTTCTTTTTTCTTTCTATCTTCACTCACCCCCAACTCTCCCTCCCCTGTAGATTTGTCTGCCTGCTCTTTATCTAGGAGTCTGTCTCTGTTTTGCTTGGTAGTTCAGTTTGTTCATTAAATTCCACATATGAGTGAAATCATATGGTACTTGTCTTTCTATGACTGGCTTATTTCACTTAGCATATTGTTCTCTAGGTCCTTCCATGCTTTCACAAAAGGTAAAGTTGTCTTCCTTTTTATCGCAGAGTAGTATTCCATTGTGTAAATGTACAACAGCTTTTTTACCCATCCATCTACTGATGGGCACTTTGGCTGCTTCTAAATCTTGGCTATTGTAAATAATGCTGCAATGAACATGGGGGTGCACATATTCTTTCAAATTAGTATTTTGGGTTTCTTCAGATAAATTCCAAGAAGTGGAATCACTGGATAATTAGGCAGCTCCATTTTTTAAATTTTTGAGGTAAGTTTATACTGCTTTCCACAGTGGCTGAACCAAGCTGAATTTGTGTAAAATCTTGGACATTTCTCATAGTAGAATTTTTTTTCTGATATATTTCCTTGGGCAAGGGAAACAAAATAAAAAATAATGGGACTATATCAAACAAAAGACTTTTTGCACAGCAAAGGAAACCATCAACAAAATGAAAAGACAACCCACTGAATGGGAGAACATATTCACCAATTATATATCTGATAAGGGGTTAATATCCAACATTTATAGGGAACTTATAAAACTCAACATCAAAAAACAAACACACAAATAATCTAAAAGACCTGAATAAACACTTCTCCAAAGAGAACATACAGATGGCCAATAGATATGTAAAAACATACTCAATGTCACTAATCATCAGAGAAATTAAAACTGAGATATCATCTCACACTTGTCAGATGGCTATCATTAATGATCCTTTTAAAAATAACTTCTTTCTGTGGACCCATATCTCTGGTCTCATTATTAATTATATAATCTTGAAAATTTATTATAATATCTCTTACCCTAATGTGTATCTCAGTAAATTTCAAATAAATTAAACTCTCCAATAATCAGAAACAAATTAAAACAGCAGAGATGTTAAAGAATACTAGTGAAAGGAAGCTATTAAAGACCAAGTCAAAACCATGCTAAAATTGCTCAAATTTAAAAAATATCTTGAAATTTTGATAACAAAGGAACAGGAAAGAAAAATTGAGAGAAGAGCATTCAGTTGGGAGAAGAAAAATTCAGAGAAGAGAGCAAAAGAATAATAGTAAATGGGATAGAATGCAGAAAAAATTTACAGGGGATTTAAAAAAATGTGTCAACATTGGATGTACATAAGATACGGAAGTAACAACAACAGCAAAAAGGTAGGTGTATTGTCCTGTAAATTATTTTTCAATCTTTACCAGATATAGAAAACATCTGCGAGTCTTGTTAAATTCAGATTTTGGTTCAGTAGTTCCGGAAGAAATTAGTAGAAATGCCCTCCATTCAGCATTTCTAACAAACTTCCAGGGAATACTAATGCTGTCTGTAGACTACACTTAAATTAGTAAGGCTGGAAATCAAAATTGAATGAGAGATAGATAATCTCGTCTGAATTCCATAATATCTGTAACTTTTTCTTTGTGAACCTAGACATATATTAATACTCAATTTCATAATACTTGCCCAAGTGTTCCATCCTATATTATGGAAGAGTGTCCCCATTTCAGTGAACTTCAAATGTGTAGTCCATCTCCCTTATCCAAAGTCACCTCATTACCATAAACTCAGAAGTGGTAGAAAGGGCTTGTTATGAATAATAATACACCCTTTTTACCTTTTGGGCCTGAAGCCATTTCAGAAACAGGACCAGAAACTAAATATTATAGTAAAAGATGTTCCCATTTCTCTTATCCCACAGACATCATAAAATGCAATATTAACATTAACCTTCATCAACCCTATGTCCAGGTTTCCATCACTAGATGCCTTGTGTCCTCATGCCCCTGCACTCATTATCAGATGCATTATTAAATAATGACAAAGCATTTTTTCTTTGTTTCCTCAGTCATAAGAAACGTATAAAGGAAACTTTTACTGGGGATAAGCTTTTTAGTGCTTATTACTAAGTAAAGTGAAGTATGCTTAGAAAGGGAAAAAGTAATTAGGAAAAATAAATAGCTTATTTCTACTGACATATGCTTTTACATCACTAAATTCTGAAGGCTGATTAGTAGTAAAATATTGTAATATTTTCTCTTTCTATTAACACACACATTCATACAAACATATATGAACACACAAATAAATACTACTCTATTGTATCAGCAATTAACACATACCCCAAAGGCCTAAAGTCTTGTTTGAATTTTGCAGATTTACCATTGGGACATAAGGTTTTATCTCCATGAGATAAGAACTTCCTAACTCTACAAGGTTACTATTAAAATAGGGTTAACATTTGAGCACATTACTTTTTTTTTTCCTCTAGTGTCATGCACTAAACTTCCAAGGGAAATAGTCCCAACATCATTTACTAGCCACACTATAATCCTTCTATATTACTGAAGACAAATCATTTTTAGCCTTGTCTAATAAGAAAGAGTTATCCATCCATAATAGTTACAAAGTCTATTCATATCTTGACATTTTATCTTCATTGTTTATAAATATACCCTCCACTAACCGAGCAAGGCCACCTCTGATCACAAAGGTTAATTTGGTGTGTTTTTTCTTTTTGGAATCGAGTTCATGCAACCTATGAACCCATGATTCATATCTGTCAAGGACAGAAATGGAGAGAGGCTGGCCAGTGACTAAGTGTAATGAGAGAGGCAACGGTAGCATCAAGGCCACCGTTCACAGCTCACTTCTTGAGGCAGTGAGGTAATTTTAATACTGATAATGTAGTTTGTAGGAAGATATATTTTCCTGACCTCCTTTTTTCTTGTCAGTTGACACATTTGAAATTCTCAGAGGAACACTAAAGCCGTAAGAAGAACTCTTAGAAATAATTTTCCAAATCTTTAGAGAATTAAGAAACTAAAACATATCAAGCATTATACATTTATTGTAATAATGATGGATGCTTAATAATATATTCTATATCTCTGAAAGGCAATATGTATCTATATCATTTTGATGAGTGCCCCTGTATACATCTACTAACTGTGATTTTCTATTAATATTCACTAAACCTGTATCTTACTATGGTTCATTTTTTTGTTTTTGTTTTTCTAAAAATGCAAGCCACCTTTATAGGTAAGAATTTTTTCAATATCAGAAGAAGATACTAAAGATTCAAGGAAGCCTCACCAATGTTATTGAAATAGATGCATAGTTTACTAAGGAAGCTACTTTTAGGGAGTAAGTAACTTTTACATGCAATTTAAAAAAAAAAACTTGTCAAAAAGTTGAATTATTTTGAATATGTAATGTTATTGGCCTTTTAAAAAAAGTTACTTCCATTTCCCGGACATTTGCTTTGGTAATGACAGAGGGATAACTCAGAAGCATGCCTTCCTAATGCTGGTTAATAGCTTGTTCTTTTCATAACTGAACTTTGTGTTCTTGAATTTTTAATCTGGTTTTCAGGCTTATTTTTTGATATGTAAAATGATGAATGCCAGGAAGAGATGACCTCTATGACCATAAGCATAAACTATAAAACCCATAAATTGCTTTTAAATTATCATATTTGGGACTGCAGGTCTGATTCCGCATCCCACAGTCATGGAGAGTTGACAGTGGCCTTTAAGCATCATTGGAGCAGCAGGCATCTCCTTATCAGGAGTGAGTCACCCCAGAAGTGCAGCTTCAGGTCAATTGTGGGGACACAAAGACTTTCCATACATATACTTGACTGCACATGGCACAGATTGGAATCCTTATTATTACTATTCCCCCCCTCCCCCCTTCAACTGGCTGTTTAGCACCTAAATATAAGTATTTGCAACTCATCAAAGCAGGCTTTCTGTCACTGGTCTCATACTGTACAAATAGCTACCAATTTTTTGGACAGAACTCGGGCAGAAAACTTTTGTTATCGATGCAATCTGTGAAACTAAGAATTTGAGTAGCCATCATGATAATTTCTAATGGTAAGTTTTAAGGCAATGTTAAATATGAGAACACATCTCTTTCTAACCATAAAATCATGATCTTTGTTCTTTTTCTTTTTTGTCAAATCCTCACCTGAGGATATGTCTTTTATTGATTCTAGAGAGAGAGGAGGCAGGGTGGCAGGTAGGGAGAGAGAAAGAGAGAAATTGAGAGACAGAGAGAAATTGATATCAGAGAGGAATATGGATCAGTTGTCTCCTCTATGCTCCCTAACTAGGGATCGAACCTACAACCTAGGTATGTGCCCTGACAGGAAACTGAACCTGAAACCTTTCTGTGTATGTGACCACACTCCAACTAACTTGGCCAGGGCAAATCATGATTTTTTTTTCATTTTTCTGTAAGAATTATGAACGTTGAAACTCTCGAGTCTGACACAGAGTAGGCCAATAAAGCGATGTGGCTACCAAATGACAAATGGTTGACCTTAATATTTAATTACTAGAGGCCTGATACACAAAGATTTATGCAAGAATGGGCCTTCCTTCCCCTGGCTGCCGGCACCGCCTTTGCTCTGGCCAGAGCTGCCTTTCTGCCTTCCCACGCTGCCCAGAGGCCCAGAGCGGCTGGGGTGGTGCGGAACGCCTGTGTGGCAACAACTCAAGCATCCCACCTGCCCCCGCCACTCAGCACCTGCTTATGCAAATTAACCTGGCATCTTTGTTGGGTTAATTTGCATACTCCTGCTTGTCTGGTGGGCGCCACAAAGGTATGGTCAATTAGTGTAGATTCCTGAAAATACTTTCTCATGAGAGAACTTTCTACAAATGTCTGGAATATATCTATGTGTGTTAGTATAAGAAGAAGGACTATTTTTATGTTTACCCTTTTACAGGAAAATTTAATTGCAGGACTTGAGATACTGGAATGCCTGAGAAAAGAAAAGGAAAATGGACATTGGGAAATACATACAAATTGTAGTTCTGGTAAAGCATTCCTCAACCCATTTGGTGTTTGGCTTACTTGACTAAGATAATTCTTATTAAGTCTAATGTTCGTATATAAAGTTTTATTAAAAAATTTCCAAACTTCAAAAATTATCAAACTCATTTAAATTATTTTTTCTACAGCTTGAATTCGAATATTCTTTCTTCATTTTATTGTGAGAAAAATGAGTGTTAAAATTTTTCATTTCTTATACATGTAATATATAAACCCATTTGAGATAAAGTCAAAGGTCAAAATTTTGCTATAACCTCTTCAAAGGTTGTCAGATTTAGTATAATAGGTTATACTAATAAATAAACCTATTTTCATTGATTAGCTTTTATATAGGGAGGTGGGCAAAGTAGGTGAATAATAAATAATGCAATAATCAATAAATAAAGAATACATGAATAAACCCTGTTTCCCGTAGTACTCACAACTGTAAACCTACTTTGCCCACCCCTGTATATATACATACATATGGATATATCCTGTCTTATCAATAAGAGTGGGTCCTATGACTCACCTTAACGTATCAACAAGTCAGCTAGGAGCTGAGTAAATACATGTTGATGGTGTGGGAGGCTATTGATGGCCTACCCAGACATCCTTGAGCAGGTTGAGGCACCATCCTCATGGCTCTCAGCTGCACCCAGCTCTGGAGGCCTGTCTTGGCCTGTTGGTGGCTGATTGTCCAAGGGATTATGTACTCTCAGCCTGTGGATGGAGTGTAACCTTCTTCTTTGGGCAGTACAACTGTGGTCCAATTCATGCTCCACAGCTCCCAATGGGATCAGGCTGATCTTGACTTCTCCCCAAACCCCATATTTTTCCTAGTTTCTTCCCCCAACTATGCTTACTTTCTCATTCACTTATAGACCTATTCTTGAGAGTAACTTGACATCATTATTAACTCTGTATTCTTTGGTGCAACTGAGAATAATTCTTGAAAACAGATTTAAAGAAAGCATGAAGGGGCATGAGGATAAAAGGCATCTAGTGATGGAAGCCTGGGTTTAGAGTTGATGAAGGTCAAAGTCAGTACATAGGATTTTTAGCCTTTCTGAGATTAATGTTAATATTGCATTTTATGATGTCTATGTAGCCCTCTTTTTATTTTTAACTGTGTAATAGTAATACTTACAATATAAGTGGAATGATCAGTGGTATCCATATGAATAACTTCAGTGTTTTTCTGTTGGTTAGAACCCGGAATGGTAACGTGCCCATCACTTTCCTGGGAATACACAGCTTTGCTTTTCCCCAGAATATGCTGCTTGAGCAGACTGTAGCTGACTGCATTTGGCAAATTGTGTATATTTAAAGGAGGCCACTTTGAAAGCTACATTAACTCCTTCAAGCTTTAAGGGTACTATCCTATAAAATAAAAGGCTAATATGCAAATCAACAGAATGGCAGAATGAGCAGTTGCTGTGATGCACACTGACCACCAGGGGGCAGACACTCAAACAGAAGCTGCCCCCTGGTGGTCAGTGCGCTCCCACAGGGAGAGAGCCGCTCAGCCAGAAGCCGCGCTCACGGTTGGTGAGCACAGTGGTGGTGGTGGGAGCCTCTCCTGCCTCCGTGGCAATCGGACATCCCCTGAGGGCTCCCGGACTGTGAGAGGGTGCAGGCCGGACTGAGGGCCCCCGCAAGTGCACAAATTTCATGCACCGGACCTCTAGTTTAGTATAATTTAGGGCTAGTCTTAATCAATCCTAACTGATGAATTACCCTAAATGATGCATTAGGGAATTGGATGAGTTAATGCAACTTCCAAACATGCCACCCAGGAAGAGCCTGGCAAAGTGCAGGCAGGTGGCAGGTTCCAGGACAGAACAGCTCTGATTGGCCCTTTGTTAGCACTGAGAGATTGGGACCAGCCCCATTTCAAATGTGCTCCCTCCTTGGTACTGTAGAGGTATGTTTTACTGAATGATAATCTAGGAGTCTGAAGGAATTAATGTTGTTTCCATTTATTTATAAATAGTTGAGACATTGATATAGTCTAGATCTGTGTTCTGAAAAGGGACATTAATTATTTCCAAGTCATTAAACAGATTCCAGTGTATTCTGAATCTTAACTCACAGCATTTGTATTAGTTTTCCACAACAGCCATAACAAAGTACCACAAACTGGGGACTGAACAACAGAAATGTATTGAATCACAGTGTTGGAAGCCAGAAGTCTGAGATCAAGGTGTCAGCAAGGTTAATTCCCTCTTTGAGCTGTGAGGAAAATTTATTCTATTCCTCTTGCCTTGCTTCTGCTCTTTTGCTGGCAATCTTTGATGCTCCTTGGCTTGTAAAAGCATCACCCTACCTTTGCCTTCATGGCTACATGGTGTTCTTCCTGTGCATATCTATTGCTAAATATTCCCCTTTTAGGCTATCAGTCATATTGTATTAGAGCCTACCCTAATTATTTCAATTTAACTCAATTACCTCTATAAAGATCCTATTTCCAAATAAAGTCACATTGTGAGGTACTGAGGGTTAGGACTTCAACATATAAATTTGAGGAGGATACACAATTAAACCCCAAATGACATTATTATAAAATGCTTTTGTGTTGGCAGATGTTTTGATTTGAAGTCACGAGACTTCAAAGAAGTGCAGTATTTCAGGGTATATCTGACATGGATGAAATAGCAGTGCACTGAAAATTAATACATTGATTACAGAAATTAAAGAAGATCTAAATAAATATAAATCCCATGTTCATAGGTCAGGTGACTTCAGGTTTCTAAAATTTCATCCCTCTCCCTACCTCCCCCCCACAAGTGGTGTGTAGATTTAAAACAATTCCAATTTTCAAGAAATAAAAATCCTAACATGTTCTTTTGTAGACATTGATGAACTAATTCTAAAATTCATATGGAAATTCATGCTCTGGTGATGTGGCTCAGTTGGTGGGGTATCATCCCGTGTATCAAAAGTTTACTGGTTCAATTCCCGGTCAAGGTACATGCCCAGGGTTTCAGGCTCTATCCCTGGTACGGGGTGTGCAGGAGGCAGCTGATTGATGTTCCCTTCTCATCAATATTTCTCTCCCTCCCTCTCTCTCTCTAAAAAGCAAATAAAATATTTTAAAATAAAAATTATATGGAAATTCAAAGGACATCATTTAGTTAAATCAAGTTTGAAACAACTGTAATTTACATTAGAACTAATGCAATGAAAACATTGAATAAAATATCAGGATATAAATTACCTCACCAAAATAAAATATTTTCACATTCACAATTAAGAGTCAGAAGCTGCCCTGGCTGGTTTGACTCAGTGGATAGAGTATTGGACTGTGGACTAGAAGGTCCAGGGTTTGATTTCCGTCAAGGGCACATGCTCCAGTTTCGGGCTTGATGCCCAGTAGGGAGCGTGCAGGAGGCAGCCAATCAATTATACTCTCTCATCGATGTTTCTATCTCTCTCTCCTTCTCCCTTCCTCCCAAATCAATGAAAATATATTTTTAAAAAAAGAATCAGAAGCTATAGTAAGAGATACCACTCCATTTACAACCTCAAGAAGTAAAAATAGTGTATTTACTTAGAGTATATTTAATAAGAAACATGCAAAAGCTAAGCCAAACAAAAGCAAAATACATCAAAATAATAAAAATAAAACCAAAAACATTGAAAACACTAACAAAAGATGCAAAGTAGGTCTAAAATCAAAATAACTAATAATTTTACCCCTAGGTTTATGCCCAACAAAAGTACTTTGAAAAGACTGTTCATAGCAGCATTATTTATAATAGCTCCTAAATACTAGTATAAACAACCCAAATACCTAACAGCACTACAATAGATAAATTAATTGTATTTTCCTAAGACTTAAAATTGAATGAAATATAGTTACACAGAATATGAATCCATCTCAGAAGTAAAAGGTCGAGAAACTAAAAACAGGAAGGAAAGAATGCAGAATATATGATTCCTTATACTTATATTACAAAAAAAATCAGACAAAATTAAAACAAACCACTCTTTTTAGAGATGCATATTTAGTTGATAAAGTATAAACACATTAAAAAATACCATACAAGTCAGGGTAGTGAATAATTTTATGGCATCTGTGAGGATTTAGTAATTATGAGAAGGTATAAGGGCAGTGAACAATGTTAGTCAAGTCATGTGTTGCTTATCTCTGGAATCTAGAATATTAAATTCATAAATTCTTTTCTTTAAAAAAAGCAAGTTAGAATGTCATCAGAAAGAAATTATTTTTTTAGGTTGCCTAATTAAAGGCATAATAATTGTATCTAATAAAAGGGTAATATGCAAATTGACCATCACTCCAACACACAAGATGGCCGCCCCCATGTGGTCAAAGATGGCCACCCCTGTGTGGACACAAGATGGCTGCTACAAGATGGCCAGCAGGGGAGGGCAGTTAGGAGGGACCAGGCCTGCAAGGGAGGGCAGTTGGGGGCAATCAGGCTGGCAGGGGAGGGCAGTTAGGGGTGACCGGGCTGGAAGAGTAGGGCACTTGGGGGCAACCAGGCCTGCAGGGGAGGACAGTTAGGAGGGACCAGGCCTGCAAGGGAGGGCAGATGGGGGGGGACCAGGCCAACTGGGGAGGGCATTTTGAGGGGACCCAGGCCTGCAGGGGAGGGCAGTGGGGGGGACCTGGCCTGTAGGTAGTTAGGGGTGACCGGGCCAGCTGGGGAGGGCAGTTGGGGGTGACCAGGCCTGCAGGGGAGGGCAGTTGGGGTGACCAGGCCAGCAGCGGAGGGAAGTTAGGGGTGACCAAGCTGGCAAGGGAGGGCAGTTAGGGATGACTGGGCCAGCAGGGGAGTGCAGTTGGGAGCAACCAGACCTGCAGGGGAGGACAGTAAGGGGTGACCAAGCAGGAAGGCAAGGGCAATTGGGGGTGATCAGGCCTACAGGGGAGGACAATTAGGGGCAATTGGGCTGGCAGGGAAGTGGTTAGGGGTGATCAGGCTGGCAGGCAGAAGTGGTTATGGACAATCAGGCAGGCAAGCAGGCAAGCTGTTGGGAGCCAGCAGTTATGGATTGTGAGAGGGATGTCTGACAGCCCATTTAGGCCCTGTCCCAGATTAGAGAGGGTGCAGGCTGGGCTCAGGGACAACCCCGCCCCCATGTACAAATTTCGTGCACTGGGCTTCTAGTATAGTATAACTTGTACCAAATATATCAACTGCATTTAAAATGCACTTTTCAAAACAATTTCTTTAGAAAATTTGAAAATTAGCTTAAGTAGTTTTCTTACTAGATTTAAACTAAGATTGATCCTCTTGCTAGATTTAAACTAGGATTGATTGTCCCTTTACCTGGAAAAAAAAGTCACAACTCCCATGAAGTCTTAGTAGCCATAAAACTTTATCATGACTTTGGTGGAAATAGAGATGGCAGAATATTTCCAAACTTATTATTTCAATCTACATGTGAATGAACCAACTTTAATAATTTATTTTTCTTCATTATGCTGACTTCTTGAATCAGTCTTACCCGAAATTCAAATAGGAGAGAAACAAATGAAAATGATTAACATTCATTTTATTCAGGGGCTTGATTTTTGTTTGAGAATTGGTGAAAGTTTCACAAAACAGTGAATAAGATCCTTCAATTCACAAATACATATTGAGCCTCTTCAATGCGAACTTTCTGTGCTAGAGATAATCTGTGGACTTTTAATGTCTATATTTTTGCAAATGAGAGCACTGCATAGGGAGAAATTTTTATCCAGATTTATAAAGTGAGCTTTGAGAGTCTGAGACAGAATCAGAAATTGTTTCTTGATTCCCAGTCCTGTGTTTTGCACACCAATGGATATCTACCAGAAACCCTTGATAATTTCTGAATTTCCATGATCAAATATTCATTCAGAGAGTTATAGAGGAATCAGAGTGAGATGCCACAATACAGGTCATTTTCTTCAAACATGCTTCTGTGAACCAAACTAAATAAAGGTTGTGTTACTCTTTGAACCCAAATGAAAATATAACAAAAGGAAAAACACTACATTATCTCCTGGAATGACAGTCTGTAGCAGATACTTCCACCATATGAGTTTTTCAAAACCTTTTCCTAAGAGCTATTATCAGATGGAGTTCAGGACAGGAAATGAGGATGCTGGGAAAGACAAATGGGGAAAAAGATCCTTAGAGGTAAGAAGGCATAGAGAGTATTGAAAATAAAATTTAATCAACATATATTTCCGGTGTATTTTTTGGAAAGTCATTTCTAATTATAAATTGAGGGTGTGTGTTTTTTGTTTTTTTTTAAACCAAGTTTTCCTTATCAACAGATTGACTAAAATTGGCTCTCATCCTACAGAATTTATTGAAAATCCTGTGGTACTTTTGCAGTGGCAAGGACTTCTCTGTATAAAGCAGAATTAAGAATTGTCTTGTGTGGTTAATAATAATAATATACAACTGCCTTACCCTATAAACACTCATTCTGCCCAGCTATTTATAACTGGGTTTTAAAAGCACTGGAGACCATCTCCTTTCCTAGATGAAAAGCTGAACAAATCCTTAGAGAGTGATACAGGGGTGATGATATTCAGTAAAAAATGTATATAGGGAGAAAAACATATTGATATACCCTCCCTCCCCCCAACTGGTGGGCGGAGTATGACGTAATGGGCGTCTGCGCTGGGACATCCCTGAGACATTTAACCACCAATCAGCGTGTGCCGAGTACCCTGGGCCCCACCCCTTCCTGTTCCTCCCCTCAAAAGGCATGTTCACCACTGCATGTGTTGCTGTCTCTCCCAGTCTGCAAGGCAGCCCGGCTGAGGTCCTCCTTCTTCTCCTTTTCCCCCTCCTCTAATCCTGGTTTTTCTACCCTCCTCCGTAATGAATCTCACTTGTTAGTGCGGAATAAACCTCCTCTTTAACATGCCTGGTCTCTGACTCCCGTTTCCTGTGCCTCGAACCTTACACATACAACAAAATATATGGAAAATCGTGACAGCATTTAGAATGCTTTATTGGCAAGAACCAATTTCTAAATTGTGTGTTTAATAAAGCAGACAATTGTGGAAATAGCACTAGATTTAGAAGAGAGAATTCAACTGTGAAATTACAAAACAGTTTTACATAATTTAGTGCTCATTTCCCCCCACACAAAATATCTCATCAATAAGTAGAACATGTATAACCGCCCCTGCTTTATAAAAAGGGAATGCAATTTTAGGACAATTTATTAAATTACTTGTCAAAGTTGCTATAGTTAGTAAAAGAACAAGCCACTGACACAGTCAATAGTGAGGTGAAAGCCTGGGGTGAGACAGGAGCTATGTGAAGTGGGGCAAAGGGGAGAAAATGGGAGACAGCTGTAATACTATCAACAATAAAAGTAAAAAACAAAACAAAACACACACACACACAAATTAGCTCTCAAATAAAGTCACAGCTTGTTGCACCTAAAAAAGAATAAAAGCAAACTTTGAAAGAATTAAACTATTCCCAGTAATTCTACTATACCCCAGAATAAGGGTCAAGTATATTTACAGAAATACAAACATTTGCAGGATCCCCAAAAGTAAAGTTTGCAATGTTTGACATCTGATCCAAAGTCACTAGGCATACAAAGAGGCAGGAAAATATTATCCACAATAAAGAGATAAAAATCAATATAAATAGACCTATAAAAATACAGGTGATAGAATTGACAGAAAAGCATATTAAAATGTTTATTATACTAATATGGCACATGTATAAGGAAAAAGAAGAAAGATTATGAATACTAAGTAGAAATTTGAAAGAAATAATAATGCTCAAATCAAGCTTCTAGACTTGAAAGCTATAATGTCAGAGATGACATATTTTGGTTGGAAATAGCAACAGGTTAGATATTGCAGACAAAAAGAATAATGAACTTTATGTCAGGAATAGCAACATCCACGTTGAAATTAACAACTACCTTGGGACAATTTTATGGAGATTTTTGTATATGTAATTGTGGTCCATGTAATAGAGGATATAAAGGAAAAAAATATAAAGACCAAAAGTAATATATAACTCTCCAAATTTGATGAAATCTATATACTCTCTAAGAAGTTCACAAACCCAGTTTTCCTTATCAACAGATTGACTAAAATTGGCTCCCATCCTACAGAATTTATTGAAAATCCTGTGGTACTTTTGCAGTGGCAAGGACTTCTCTGTATAAAGCAGAATTAAGATTGTTTTGTGTGGTTAATAATAATAATATACAACTGCCTTACCCTATAAACACTCATTCTGCCCAGCTATTTATAACTGGGTTTTAAGAACTTCTTTTAAAAGTTCTTCAAGAAATATGAAGAAAACTACATTAAGACATATCAAAATCGATTTACTTAAGACTAATCAGAAAAAAATCTTAAAAGCAGTCAGAAAAACGTCACTGTGTACAGAGGAATAAAGATAAGAATGACAGTAGGAGCCATGTCTTTAAAATTGCTGGAAAGAAAATACAAAAAAAAAAAAAAACCAACAAAAAACAAAAAACAAACCCTCTACACTTAGAAGTATTTTCCCAGTAAAATATATTTCAAAAACAAAACTGGAATAAGGAATTAAAAAAAATATATATTTTTATTGATTTCAGAGAGGAAGGGAAAGGGATAGAGAGATAGAAACATCAATGATGAGAGAGAATCTTGGATCAGCTGCCTCCTGCACATCCCCACTGGGGAGCCAGCCTACCACCCGGCATGTGCCCTTACCAGGAATGGAAAGAGTGACTTCTTGGTTCACAGGTCTATGTTTAACCACTGAGCCACACTGGCCAAGCTGGAATAAGAATTTATTTGCTGATAGAATAACCAAAATTATTCATTATAAGTTGACCTACACTGATAGAAATGTTAAAGGCAGTGCTTCAGGCAAAAAGGAAAATTATAGTAGTTGACACTATAGATCTAAAAAGAAGGTGAAGAGATTAGCTAAAGAACATATATGCATTTTACATAGACACAGACAACAATGGGGATGGCCTGAGGGAAGGGGGACTGGGGGCTGATTGGAGGTGGGCAAAGTGGGGGAAAATGGGTACATCTGTAATGGTGTCAACAATAAAAATAAAGTAAAAAAATGAAGAGCGATATAAATAGTGAATATATGGGGAAATAAAAAATATTTTTAAAAGTTTTAAGATCTCTATAAAGATCCATAAAGATAACTAACTGTTTAAAACAAAAATAATAACAATGAATTGTGGGACTTATAACATGTACTATAATAAAAACATATGACAATAACAGCACAAAGACAGTGGGGACATAGAAGTATATTGTTCTAAGGTTCTATTTCTAATATTATTTTAATATAGACTATGATCATTTAAAATATGTACTAAAAATGCTTACACAACCACTAAAAACAAAAGTCAAATTATTTTGACTAAGAAGCCAATTGAGATGAAAGGAATCCTATATAATAAAAACTTAATATGTTAAGTGTCCTGTCGACTGTTGGCTGTTCAACCAATCAAAGTGTAATATGCTAATGATATGATATGGCCTCTCAACTGCTTGCTATGATGTACACTGACCACCAGGGGGCAGGCACTCTGACCAGTAGGTTAGCTTGCTCCTGGGGTCCAGCTAGTCAGGACTGAGCGAGATGGGCCAGACACTCCCTGGAGTCCTCCTGTGGTCCCTCCCTGGCTGCCCAACTTCCTGCATCCCTGCCAGGCCCCGATTGTGCACTAGTGAGGTCCCTCAGCCTGGCCTGCACCCTCTCACAATCCAGGACCCTTCAGGGGATGTTGGAGAGCTGGTTTTAGCTCGATCCCAGAGGGACCCTACTGGTGCACGAATTCGTGCACTGGGCTTCTAGTTCATTAATAACTAGAGGCCCATCGCATGAAAATTCATGCCCTGGACGGGGGGCGTCCCTCAGCCTGGCCTGCTCCCTCTCACAGTCTGGGAGCCTTCAGGAGCAGGAGGTGACCTGGCGATCAGGGAAAGGCAATGCCCCCATCACACCTCTGCTGCTGCCACTGCCAGCAGTGCAAGCCTCAGCCAGCCCTGGTAACCTGGGCAGCTGCCATCTGAGGCTTGCCTGCACCTCGGGCTGGCCCTGGGTGGCTGGGCAGCTGCCATCCAGGGCTTGCTTGTGCTTCAGGTGTTGGCTGGGCAGTTGACATCCGAGACTTGCCTGCACCTCAGGTATAGGCTGGGCAGCTGGCATCTGAGGCTTGCCTGCACCTCAGGTGTAGGCTGGGCAGCTGGCATCTGAGGCTTGCCTGCGCCTCAGGCATTGGCTCGGCAATTGCCATACAAGGCTTGCCTGCACCTCTGGGTGGCTGGGCAGCCGCCATATGAGGCTTGCCTGTGCCTCAAGCCGGCCCTGGGCAGCTGGGGGCCTGAGGGGACTGGGGACTCTGGAGGTGGGCACACAGAGTGACTGGACCCACCTAAGGGCAAGTCCAGCCATGCCATGCACGTGCCAACCCAGTGGGGCTGAGGGGACGGGGTGCCACCATCTTGTGGCTATGTGCACAGCCATCTTTGGGGGTGTGGCAGTCAATTGGCATATTTCCTCCTTATTGGCTGTGGGTGCTGCAATCTTTGTGAAGGTGTGACTATCAACATATTCCCTCTTTATTAAATAGGATACTCAAATAATCCAAAAGAATCATATAAAAAGAACAAATGGGGAACTAAAAAAACAAATAACAAGATGATAGAGCTAAACCCACTCATATCATAATCACATTACATGTAAATGGTTTATACCCTGCAATTAAAAGACAGGTAATCAGATTGGATAAAAAGCAAGGTTTAAGAATATACTGCCTAAAATAAATCCAATTTAAACATAAAGATACCACTTGGTTAAGTATACAAGAATGGAAAAGGATATACCCCATTAATACTGAGCAAAATTTGGCTATATTAATACCAGAACAGTAGATTTTAGATGAAAGAATATTACTGAGAACAGAGTCATTTCATAATGATAAAGGGATCAATTTGTCAAAAGAGCATTAGCACTCTGAATTTTTTTAAACTAGTAACAGAGTTTAAAAATGCTTGATGCAAAAACGTATAGAAAAGCAAGAAGAAATAGACAAATTGATATGCATCATCAGGTTTATATACTTCTCTGATTAAAAACATCAATTAACTTACCTAGTTGACATTAATAGAATATGTCACTCAACAAGGGCCAATGACATATTCTTTTCAAGTACTTATGGAATATTTATCAAGGTAGACATGTTCTGGGCCAGAAAATAATTCTAAAATCTTTTAAATCGCTCTAAGTCATACAAAATGTATTTTCTGATCACAATATAATAAAGTTAGAAATCAATAATAGAAAGATATCTGGTGAATCTGTAAATGTTTTAAACTAGCAATTCTATGTAACTCATGGGTCAAAGAAGAAATCAAAAGAGAAACTAAAAAGCATTTTTAACTTAATGAAAAGAGACCCTCTCAAAATTTATTTTATACAGCTAAGTCAGTACTTAGAGTGCAATTTACATATACATATATAATTTTTTAAAAATGTTAAAAAGAGCAAATTAAACCAAAAGTAGACAGAAGAAGGGTAAGATCAGATATAAGATATTAGAAAAATAATAGAGAAAATTAGAGACCAAAATCTTGTTCTTTGAAAAGATCAATAAAGTTGATCAACCTTTAGCCAAAGTAAAGGGAAGAAATAAAACAAATGAGCAATAAGAGAACTAAGAGAGGAGACATTAGTATATAGTTTACAGAGTTCAAAAGGATATAAGAAAATGTTATGGGCAACTTTATGCCAATATATAACAATTAAATAAAATGTTAAAATTCCTTGAAAGGCACAAATTACTAATGCTCCTTGAAAAAAATAAATAAATGAATGAATAGTACTTTTTCTACTAAACAAATTGAATTTGTAAACCAAGAAAATTTCAGGCTAAACTGATAGCTTCTGTCAATAATATAAAGATGAAATACTACCTAAATGTTAGCAAACAACCCATTTGGGTGAATCTCTCCATTATGACTACCATCCCTGAACACATAAGAACATTTTAATAATCAGGTTTTTAAATACAGTGAATCTTTGTTCCTGTTGTTACTCAAATTATGTCATGTTTGCTTTCCTGCCTGTCACTAATGAAAGGAATTTTAGGGATAAAATAGGCAGGATTAGGGAGTTTTAGAAATAAAAAGGGTCCATGAAGGAGGAACACATAGATGAGGGCTTGGAGATACCAGAAGGCATGCATTCACAGAGAATAGGAAGGTGCCACAGGATAAGGGGAGAGGAAGACAAGCTAGGGTACATTCACAGAGGATAAAGAAAAATCACAGACTATGAGGAAAGAGGAAACATACTTTCACAGGGGATAGAGAAATGTGGACAAATGCTGAAAGGTGGGAAACATGTTCACAGGAGCTAGAGGAAAGTTGCAAGATAAGGGAGAGAGAGAAAGGAGGGCACCATGTGGGTTTTGGGCTTTGAAGCTGATATTCTGCAAAAGACTGACCATTTAAAAAAAAAGGCAGTCATAAAATGGGGAAGAGGTCCAACTAGAAGGGAACATGAAGGGACAAAGAACTACAGCCTTTATAAACCTTAGAAAAAGGGGGCTTAGTGGGTTACCCCCTTAGGATCCCCTCCCTGTGTGGGTGTCTGTATTTGCTTCTAATAAATCTCCACCCTTTTAGTCCGTGAATTTTATTTTTTCAAACTTCGTGAGGCAAAAACCCGCAATGGGGAGATCCGTTCCCCGCAGCCCATGCTTCACTAACATCCCATTCTGATAATCAGAGGCTGTATAGCTTTTCTGTTGGGATATTATAGACTGATATAATATGGTATATTATTATAGATATTATATTTCTGTATTGGGAAAAAAAGTTTGGGCTAAAATATCTTTATTCAAAGATGTATTGTATGTTTCCAGTTAGAGTGGGCAAAGCGAGATTCTTGAGTGAGAGTTGGAGGATGGATTTAAGGCAGTAGCTACATTGTAACTCATACCAGTTGTATCTTATCTGCTGGCCAGTATCATTGATATGGGACAGCTATCTGTCCTGCAAATATTCTAGCTGGTCCAGAGGTGTGTTCAATTTCATGCCCAAGGGCTCTAGTGTCTGCTGCAGGACTCCCTTACTCTCAAAATCAGAGACAACAAGAAATTACCCCAGATGCAGTCCATCTTCATGGATTCTGGCTCATGCTGTGTTGTCTTTGCTCTCCTCTTTTTACATCCCTACTTCTTACATACATACTTTTTCTCCCTTCCCAAATGCCTTCTTGTGGAGTTAAAGCCCAGCATCAGGTTGTAAATTTACACAAGACTCTGAACTTTACATATATAAAATTTAAAAGCTTCAGCAACGTTGAAGACAGTTTCATTGTCATCTTAGGTTCTTAGTCTCATTTCCTGAGAGGAGAAAATTTTACATATCCATTCACAATGCCACCATCCATGGAAGCCTGACTTAATCATGTCAAAGCTCACCTCTGGGTATAGGCTGTGTCATATAGCTAGAGACCTCTAGCACCGTGTTGAACAAAGTGGATTTAAAGACCGGAGTCTGAATGAAACACATTATTGTTCTGCTAGAAACCAATGTTCTCTGTTATCTCCCAGTCACAAATACATATAACACTTGTGTGGATTTGTGTACCTAAACAAGTCATTGGCTTTAATTACCCCATAACACAAGGCAACTATATTCATGAGAAAGGTTAGTTTTAAATTATATATTTTAATGTTCCCTTTATTCCAAGTGGAAAGCCTTAAAATTAGTCCCTGCTGTCTGTGATTTTGCCGAGTGTATTAACCCTTTGGTTTTGCACACTTTATAACTGAACACATTCACCATTTGTGTGATTACCATGTGCAGTTCACTATGTAGATGAAAGTAGAGACCATGTCATTCATTGATGTTTCCAACCTGTGGGTTCAGCATCCTTAAATGTGGGGAAAGCACAATTTTAGGGGCCATTGAATGAAGTCAGGAGTTTACAGGGTCGTGTTTATTTTTTATCTCATTCTCTTCCTCCACCCCACAAGGGAACCTTGAAAAGGAGAAAACTATTGTAGGCACAGAAATTAACCCACTACTTAGGACTCCTTTTGTTGTAAACCCAGCTAAAGTTTTTTTAAATAGGAATTCCTCATGGGGATAGTGTGTCAGTGCTTGGGTATGTATGTGTGTATGTAGGTGTAATGAAAATGGAGCTTTTGTTCTAGAAGAACAATGGGCTTTGAGTTCCTCATTCAGCTCCCCACAGCCTTGTGAATAGCTTGAAAGGTCTCAGCTGTCAGCACTACTATAGGAACATGAAATCACCAAATGGGAGTAAACACTGCAGAAAAGAATTCCTATTAAGACTAGAGAAAGGCTAAGGCATTTGTCAACAATTTAGATAGATTCAGCTACAGCTGGAGTTTCCCTTGACTAATTACATTCCTTTCTGTCTAGTTTTATTAAAGACAGGAACAAAAGCCCATCTGGAAGTCCTGACATTTTTTACTACCTGATCTTGGTGGTAATTGTCTTAATGTCAATAATGGAAGTAGGCAAATGTTACTATTAGATTAATGAGTTTTTTATTTGATTTAGATATGTCTATTATTATTATTATTGCTTCTAATCCTGTTTTCCTAGTTATAAATTGAGAGGCTGAATTAGATATCTCAAAGTTATTTTCTGTGCATAAAAACATTATTATTTCATCGTAATACTCACATCTTACCTATTTTAGTTCTATTACTAATATAGCATTAATATAACCACCACATTTCATGCTATCAATGAACTAACTCTGCCATATTAGCATTCAGATGGCTCAATACCCGAAATTATTTGGCCAGCTCCCAAAACTTTTATCTGCTTGCTTTATATGTATCAATGTTATAACAGTGAAACATGTCTGAGAGAGAACATTGGTAGCCTGAAGAAGTATAAAAGAGGTAGATGGGTTATATTTTCAATTTTATTAAAATTCTTATTTTCTACTAGCTATAGTTTTTTATGCTCAGCCTAATATCTTTTTGGCTGTGGGCAACTTTTCATGAGTTTTACAATCTCTTCATAAAAACACAACCTATCCCATTATCACATTATATACCTCAATAGACATATAATATTTTGCTCAATTTAGAGGTGGGGAAAGAAATAAAGGCAAGAACAATTTTCAGTATTTTGAACTTTTCATTAAAGTGCAATTTATTGAATTTTGCTCCTAGTCATACATTAACCAATATGCATGATGAAATATTTGAAACTTTTTTACTTATTGATTTCTATAAATCTGTCATATAGGTAAGAATTTAGATAAATGTTCACTCATACTCGACTCAACTGTGCAAAGAAAGCTTAGATTCTTTTTTCTAATGACTGAACCTCCTTTCTACTGTGGATATCTCAGTATTTCCTGGGTTAAAGAGTTTCGTTTCAGGCTAAGTCATTAGTCTACTTATATTTTGACTCCCTACCTGAGTTGGTTTTATACGGTAACCTTTGTACTAATGATTCTCTTTAGGATAAGAGTCGGGACTTTCATGCCCTTTACTGCCACACCTCAGGATCTTGTCTCAGTGAGTGCACAGACATATATCTTGAAGGATTGTTAGATTGTCCTCTGGATTCCAGTAATAGTAGTATTGTGTTCCTTGCAGCTGAAGACAAAGACCTGTTTTTTTACTGGCTGTTGGCCAGGGGCCTCTCAGCTTGTAAAGCTGCTCCCATTTCTTTCCATGTGGATCCCTCTGACTTCAAACCAGCAACAGTATGCTAAGTTCTTCTGGTACTTCTAACTCTCAGATGACTCCTGTTCTGCCACCAAAGGAGATATTCTGTTTTAAGGGCTCTTGTCTGATTAAGCCAGGCTTACTTTGATGAGCAACAACAGGCAGCCAAGCTGAGGAGGAAGTGAGGTCACAAGGAGTTTATTTATTTTTAATGAGAGAAAAACACAGCATGTTTCTGTGCCGATTATAATAATAATTGTGGATGAAAGGAGCCACATGCTAACCTGACAAGCTCAGGGGAGGCCTGCGTGGCAATCTTGCAAACTCTGAGACCTAAAATAACCACAAAAGATGGTCTGAAAATTAAATATTTAACTACAAACAGGTTATAGTGGGTAGTCATGTCCTAGGCTGATATTTTTCCTGACAAAGATCAACTTAGATCTTTACTGAACCCATTTGCCTTTTTGCCTCTAAGATAACATATCTGTGAGATGTCTGGGTAACTTGTAACTTCCCTTTTTCTGGAGCCCCTGGGGCACAACCAAATGTGGTGGGCGCCAGGACAGATACCACAAATTCCTTCATTATCATGTTAATTGTTCCTGCACCCACCAAAGTATGTGTCCATCATTTTACTTTTTATCCAATCCCAGGGGTTTCCTCCACTTTGTTTTATCCCATCTCCTTAGTCTATCACCAATGAATTTCATGTAACCCACCTATGTCCCTCCTTTGATGGCAATGTATAATACAAATGTAACCTGCCATTCTCTGGAGCATTATCTCAATTTGTTGAGGTTCTGCTTCCCGGCATATGTCGACAGTTTGGCTCAAATAAACTCACAAAAATTCTTTACAGGTTTCACTGTTTTTTTTTTTTTTTACGTTAACATAATATAGGAGGAAAAATGATTAGATAGGAGAGAGAATTGCTATGACAAAATGCTCAAGTGGGTGAGAGGGAACAGCATATCATACACAAGTGAAGGAAAGGGCTATAGTTGTCCAGTTACTATAAAAGGTAGGAAGGCAGAGTACATGGATACAGATAGTGGTGGTTATGGCTTCAACTTTTATAGTGAAGTTAGAGCAAGATCATGCCCTGAGAATGAAGATGATGGAAGAAAAGAGGGAGCAAATATGAATTTAATTAAATATAAATTAGATGACTATGTGCAGAATTTTTATTGTTATTTTATATTATATGGATTATACTGGAGTGCTTTTACATCTGATTTTGTTTACCTTATTCTTGCCATCTATTCATGGAATCTTGAGCCAATACACGTGTTTTCCAAGTGTTTTGCCACAAGTGCCCTTGGGTACTGAAGCAGTATTCTATCAATGCCAGAAATCAGAGTATTCTTCATATTAGGTCTTGTCTTTTGTGCTTTCTTTTGGGTATGATTTTCATAATTTATTTATTTTTGTCAATGATTTTCAGTCACATGCATTAATTGTTGTTTCTAATATAATAGTTTTTAGATGTATGAGTACTTTACAACAAAATTCTTAAATATTTTACATAAGGAGGCACCAACTCTATTAATAGCAAATTGGTGTATTTACTCTAACCACAGATCAGTATTGTGTGATAATAGTGGTTTTATGATTGCTCTCATAAAATAATGCTGTAGGAAAATTAGCCAAGTCATCAAATTCAACCACTGTAGTACAAAGTAGGCATTTGTGCATTCAAATAAATGCTGAAATAAAAAGGCAAGTTGTTCTATTGTACATTTGATTCCTGAAAACAGACTTCAGGGAACAACTGGTTAGGCATTTAAAAACCATACAGAAATGTTATCACTATCTAGCCTTATTAAGAGAAAGACTTCCTCATGTGTTATACTCACATTTCCCTGACAACATAGACATTGCACCTAAATACTTATACTATAATTTTATTGGTAAACTCAAATGCTGTTATAAAAACACCTCGAATCAATACTTCAAATTTAGAGGTACCATTTGAGTGAAAGAGAAAATCCCTGTGTGAGTTTGGAGTTATGTGTTAAGAAACTGCACACTATATAAAAGCCTACTATACAAATAACAATAAGTAGAGGAAACTGAATGCCCTCCTCAGACATGGAAATGTATTTTCTTATTATAAATAAGGAGTACATTTATATGCTTTATCATCTTTGCTATGATATATTTCCTTTAGTTTTTCCTCCGAATCCCAAATTCACCGACATAAACAAATGTATCAACTCCAGTACCCTATCTATAATTTATACTTTGCCAGCTACATGTTGTTTTTCTTTCCTTCCCTCCCCTCTCTCTTTCTTTAGAATTGCTCTTGTTGTAGTGTGGAAGGAAATCCAGAGGTAAGTAAAGCACAAATATATGCCCAGTACAATTAGAGACTCAAAGGGACTTAGACAACTCCACCAAATAGACAGAAGGAAAACCATTTCTAGAAGGTGATCTAAATTTAAGTCTTAGCAATTTAAGTACTTAAAAAATGCATAGCATATTTATTTTGCAAAAAAAAAAAATAAATAAATAAATCCATGACACTACAAGTAGTATGTCCTTATGCTTGGCAATGTTTTGCTGGGTTGTACATGAGATGGTGATTAAGAAAACCCAGAGGTAAGATGTGTAGGATAAATAATGCAGTCAGAAATGTTTAAGCAATTGGATTTTCCTGAAAATATTCATTCTTTTAGTAAATATTGAGCACCTACTGGTCAAATTGCTATTAGAAATATTTCCTTGTCCATGACATTTGGATTATTTCATCATGTTTGTTAGCCAAGGTTAAGGATGAGTAACCTGTGGTGCTCTAAGTGAAAGCTTTAGAAAATGTTTCTGTGGAGGTTAATCACAATACGCACAACCATTTTTTTCCAATGGAAGAAAATGTATATTTTAAGTATAAACTAATACACACACACGCACTAGAGGCCTGGTGCATGAAATTCATGAACTGAGGGGGGGGTTCCCCTCAGCCCAGCCTGCACCCTCTCCAACTGGGGACCCCTTGGGGGATGTGCAACTGCTGGTTTAGGCCCAATCCGTGGGATCGGGCCTAAACCGGCAGTCGGACATGCCTCTAGCAATCTGGGACTTCTAGCTCCTAACTGCTTACCTGCGTGCCTGCCTGATCACTCCTAACTGCCATCCCCTGGCAGCCTGGTTGCCCCCAACTACCCTCCCCTGCTGGCCTGATCTCACCCCCAATGGCCCTTCCCTGCCAGCCTGATCTTGCCCCCAACTGCCTTCCTCTGCTGGCCAATTTGGTTCTGATTGGTCAGTTTCTATGCCAGTCAGCATCAAAAGCTCTGCCTGCTAGGCAGCCATTGGCTCCCCACAGCATTCAGATTTGGTTCTGATTGGTCAGTTTCCATGCCAGTCAGTGTCAAAAGCTCCACCTGCTAGGCAGCCATTGGCTCCCCATAGCACCCAGGTTTGTTTCTGATTGGTTGGTGTCTATGCCAGTCAGCATCTCTGGGCCTATCAATGGGGCCTGATCAGAAAGACGGGGCTGATCAGTAGCCCGGGTGGAGGCCTGGAGAGAAATGGTAGTGTGGCTGCTGGCCAGACTGGGAGAGAAAGAGAGAAGCAAGTGCTGATCAAAAGCTACCTCAGAGGCAATGGATCAGTCCCTGCTTCTCTCTTCCAGCCTCTCTTTGGCCCTGATTCACAGCCCCCTCAACAGTCAGTGCTGGGGCACCACGGCGCCTGCAGCTGACTGCAGGACTGACTTGCAGTTTTTCAGACTTGGTCATTATTGGTTGTTACGGCCCAGGTTTTTTATATATTAGGATATATATCATATTTAAGAAAATAAATTTTGACTTTGACCTACAGATTTTTTCTTATTGTTCATTTGTTTTCCATGATCACTTTCAACATATCTATAAACTATCCATTGAAATTTTTTTGCATTCCTGACTTTGTTTCTTGGCTAAGATGTTCTTGAGGGAAGACACAAGGTTTATTGATCTTGATATCTTGATGGGGCACACTTATAGCCTTCAGCATATTATATGGGGATTATGTCAGCCTATGTCAAAGGCTGACCAGTGGATAGTAAATAGATGGATATATCTAAAGAGAACTGAAAAGGCTTTGAAAATTGAGCACACATTGGAACCACAGCCTACAGAAAGCAGGTTGGAACTTAAGAACTAAACTTAACCAACTCAATTAACTTCCAAAACAAAAATATCATCATTTTCTATCAGATTTAATTAAGACACAGAATCTTGACATAATATCCGAAAGGCCCAAAATGAGATTAAAAATAACTTGGCATAAAACAAAGCTATGAAAATCTCAACTGACATAGAAAAGACATTAGCACCTGCCAACACCAAGATGGCACAAATTTTGAAATTAGCTGATACAGACATTGCAATGACTGTTGTAAAAATACTTGAATGAAGTATTTTGTGTGGCCTGCATAATGTTAACATTTTTTTGTAAATACATTTAAGTACTTGAAACACTAAAACCATAAACTCCCTTCTGACCTAATGACCAGCTAGATTCATAAATTTACATGACTAACTTAGTAAGAAGATCTCTTATATTTGGAATTGACCAGAATTTCTGAGTTGTGAGGCTGGTCAAAGACATATGAAGAATTTAAGAAATGTGAGAGAGTGCTCTGGGGGAGTGCATTACTTGCGTTAGATTATAGGTTGGGAATGCTAGCTATCCTGCAATCTAGGTGACACTTGCATGGCAAAGACTTGCCTCTTTCAAGTAGCTCTGCAGTTATTTCCACATAGGTGAAAAATTTGCTCATGTTCATGTGAGGTGGAAGTTTAACTGCATATTAAAAGTAAGTATTACAAATATTTTATTTATTGTTTTTATATAAATTTCTAGGAGTGAAGTATTGTGCAAATGGAGAAAGTATTGTACTGTTTTGCTCAGAACATGGTCCAAAGTTGATGACCATTTTCATTTTATGAAACCAACAAAATATCAACTCATGGATTTTAAGTCATCTATACAACATGCAGAGCACACTGTTGTAGCTTTTCATCAAGGATGATTACACATAAGTAAAAACATCTGACTATTTCATTAGGTGTTTTAATGTATTTGTGTTAAGGCATTAGCATAACTATACCTGTATCTATACTAATAAAGAACTAATATGCTAATGGTCAGGACTCTGTAATGGGTAACGACCAGGTCATTAGCATATTAGCTGGGGCACTGATCTGGAGACGAGGTGGAAGCAGGGAGGCACCCGGAGGAGGCGGGACCATCCCGAACTGGGGAGGGCATGGGTGAGAACCCAAAGCGCCCCCCTCACCAGTCCTTTGCCACCCACCACTTGCACTCTGAGTGCCCCGTGGCCCACCTGCCAGGGCAAGGAGTACAGCACAGCAGGTGGGAGGCATGCTCTCCTCCAGCACCATGATGGGGTGGAGCCGCCGTGTTGCTCCGGAAACGGGGCTGAAGCGGGAGGTGCCCAGAGAAGGTGGGACAAACCTGAGGTGACTCAAGGGACAGAGGATGGGGCTTGAAGTGGCCAAAGAAGGCCAGAGGGTTTGGGGGCTGGGCCAGGCCTGCTGGAGTTCTGTGTGGCTGCAGGTTGGTTGGCGGCACCATGTGTCTTTGTGTGCTGGGCTCCTAGTCCTATATAATAAAAGAGTAATATGCAAATTGACCGTACCTCCCCTACACCCACAAGCCACACCCACCAGCCAATCAGGAGGGAATATGCAAATAAACCTAACCAAGATGGCTGCAGCCACAGAGAGCAGGAGGGAGGCTTGGGTTTCCCTGGCAATGGAGGAAGCCAAGCTTTCTGCCTGCCCTTGCTGGCCCAGGCCTCCACTCAATGCTACAAAGTTTCAATTATAGAAGAGAAATAAATCCCAACAGAAATGGCAGCAGCCATGGAGCTGGAGAGAGCAGGATGCTAGGATTGCCCACGGCAATGGAGGAAGCCAAGCTTCTGCAGCCCTCACCTGCTTTGGCCTCCACTTAAGGCTACAAAGTTTCAATTATAGAAGATACATAAATCCCAACAGAAATGGCTGCTGCCACGGAGCAAGCAGAAGGCTTGGCTCTGCTCCAGGCTACAAAGTTTCAATTGTAGAAGATAAATAAATCCCAGATCCCAGGGTCTCTGCTTAGGTCGCTGGGGGGCGTGGCCAGCCTGCAAACCACCACAAGCCCCTCACCCAGGCTGCCCCACACCTCAAGAGAACTCCCACCCTGTTCCGGGACACCCTTCAGGGCAAACCAGCTGGCCCCCACCCATGTACCAGGCCTCTATTCTATCTAATAAAAGAGTAATATGCAGATTGACCATCACTCCAACACACAAGATGGCTGCCCCCATGTGGTCAAAGATCCTGCCCCCATGTGGACACAAGATGGCCACCACAAGATGACAAGCAGGGGAGGGAAGCTGGGAGGGACCAGACCTGCAAGGGAGGGAAGTTGGGGGTGACTGGGTCTGCAGGGAAGGGCAGTTGGGGGGGACCCAGGCCCGCAAGGGAGAGCGGTTGGGGGGTACCAGGCCTGCAGGGGAGGGCAGTTAGGGGTGACCAGGCCTGCAAGGGAGGGCAGTTAGGGGTGACCAGGCCTTCAGGGGAAGGCAGTTAGGGCATCAGGCTGGCAGGGGAGCAGTTAGGCATCAATCAGGCTGCAGGGGAGTGGTTAGGGGGTGATCAGGCTGGCAGGAAGAAGCGGTTAGGGCAGTGGTCGGCAAACTCATTAGTCAACAGAGCCAAATATCAACAGTATGACTGAAATTTCTTTTGAGAGCCGAAAACCGATCTGCACATTGCACGAAGTTTCAGTCGCACTGTATGTGTGTGCCCACAAGTGGTATTTTGTGGAAGAGACACACTCAAGGGGCCAAAGATCTGCATGTGGCTCGTGAGCTGCAGTTTGCCGACCACTGGGTTAGGGGCAATCAGAAAGGCAAGCAGGCGAGCAGTTGGAAGCCAGCAGTCCTGGATTGGAGAGGGTGCAGGCTGGGCTGAGGGGCACCCCTCCCCCCTGCATGAATTTCATGCACCAGGCCTCTAGTATATATAAAATTGTAATTGTAAATCAATTTCTTTTTACTTCACTTTTGTAATATAATAAGAGCACTATCCTGAATTAAATGATTTATAATTATAGGTAGTATTTTTTATCTTCCATGAGAACATTTTAGAATAATCACTAGAGGGTTATAAAAATATTTTTTTAAAATAAAGGGACTTTAGGTTTAAATAGGTTGTGAATAATGACATAGGTATTCTGGTATACATTTGTTCTGTTTCCCAGGTGTCTGACAATTTTTTAGAATGATTTTAAGGATGGGTTTGAGTTCAACCTAAAAAATATATATCCTATATAATAAAGAAGTAATATGCAAATTAACCCTCACACCATCACAAGATGGCTGCACCCACAGTGGAGGCAGAGTTCCCGGATTGAGCGATCAGCAGGAACCTGGGGCTGTGTGGTGCCAGGCTGGGGTGGGGGACCTGAGGCTGTGCCCCCCACCCTTCAGGGCTTGACTGGGGGCCTCAGGCCACACCTCTGCCCAGCAGGGCTTGATTGGGGACCTCAGGCTGTGCTTCTAGCCCTGGGCTGAGACGGGAGACCTCAGGCCGCACCTCCCACCCTGGTGCCGGGCTGGGGACTTAAGGGTGTGCCAGGGGACCTGAGACTGCGCTCCCCCCCCCCCCCCATGCAGCGCCAGGCTGGGGGGCCTAAGGCTGTTCCCTCTGCCTAGCGGGGCTTGATGAGGGTGGGGTCAGCTGGGTCTGGATCTCGCCCAATGGGGGTGGGGCCAGCCCAGTCTGGGTCTTGCGCAATTTCGAGGCATGCGTGGGTGAGCGGGGACTTGATTCTGGATCCTGTGGTGCACCCAAGACTCTGACAGGAGGAAGGTTTTCATATACATTTTACTAATTTTCTTTCATCTCTGACACTTCTATTATAAAGTGCAAATAGCAATGTTAAATTATTTCCTCTAATTAATTCCCTTATAATGTGTACGAATTTTGTGCACTGGGCCACTAGTATCCTATATAATAAGAGAGAAATATACTAATTATCCGTTACACCTTGAGGCGTAACAACCAACCTCATAATGACCACATCATGGATCTGCAGGAGGGTGGGGCAGTGAAC
The DNA here is from genome assembly GCA_026230045.1 of Corynorhinus townsendii. Classification (NCBI taxonomy): domain Eukaryota; kingdom Metazoa; phylum Chordata; class Mammalia; order Chiroptera; family Vespertilionidae; genus Corynorhinus; species Corynorhinus townsendii. The sequence continues at coordinate 135,322,684 of JAPDVU010000004.1, forward strand.
TACAAGCAGGCAGCAAAAAGCTACAGGAGTGGGGAGGGCAGAAAGCTATGAAGGGGGAGGGGGTGGAGATGGGGATGGCGGAGCCACAGGAGGGCAGGGCAGCGGGCAGACAGATACAGAGAGCTACTGGCACAGGGATTCGTGTGCAGGGCTACTAGTATATATATAAAACTCTTAATTTGCCTATTGGAAAGTGGGTCTAAAAATTTAAAAGCAATAAGGTCCAACCTTACTTTATAGAAAAAAAGTGACAAATGATCTTCTAAATTTTTATAAGAAAATTACTAAAAACAAACATTTAAACAAACCAAAAAAAACCCCAATTCATTTCTCAGCAATTCATCCCAATGGTATTACACTAAGCTTGGGTCTGAAGATATCACATATTATCATATTCATAAGTTAAATAGCAACTATATAGTCATTTTCATACAAGTTGAATGGAAAATTGATAAAACAAAACATCTCATTTGGGTAAAAACACTAAAGAAAACAAAAACAACCTCAACCCAAATCTCATACCTTATAAGAAAATGAATCCAGCTCCTCCGTCCACTTTTTAATCAGAAAGTTGCTAAGAGATTCAATCTTTTTTCCCCCATCTTCTATTTAATTATTTATTTATTTTTAATTTCTTTATTGATTAAGGTGTTGCATATGTGTCCTTATTCCCCCATTACTCTCCCCATCCCCCCCCACTCATGCCCTCATCCCCCTGTTATCTGTGTCCATTGGTTAGGCTTATATGCATGCATACAAGTCCTTTGGTTGATCTCTCCCCCTTACCTCCACCCTCCCCTACTTCTCTCTGAGGTTTGATGGTCTGATCGATGTTTCTCTGTCTCTGGTTCTGTTTTTGTTCATTAGTTTATGTTGTTCATTATATTCCACAGATGAGTGAGATCATGTGATATTTATCTTTCTCTGATTGGCTTATTTCACTTAGCATAATGCTCTCCAGTTCCATCCATGCTGCTGCAAATGGTAAGAACTACTTTTTTATCGCAGTGTAGTATTCCATTATGTAGATGTGCCACAGGTTTTTAATCCACTCATCTGCTGATGGGCACTTAGGCTGTTTCCAAATCTTAGCTCTGGTGAACTGTGCTGCTATCAACATAGGGTTTCATATTTCCTTTCTGATTTCGTGTTTTTAGTTTCTTGGGATATATTCCTAGGAGTGGGATCACTGGGTGAAAAGGGAGTTCCATTTTTAGTTTTTTGAGGAAACTCCATACTGTTCTCCACAGGCTGCACCAGTCTGCATTCCGCCAGCAGTGCATGAGGGTTCTTTTTTCTCCGCATCCTCGTCAGCATTTGTTGTTTATTGATTTGTTGATGATTGCCATTCTGACAGGTGTGAGATGGTACCGCATTGTTTTGATTTGCATCTCTCGGATGATTAGTGACTTTGAGCATGTTTTCATATGCCTCTTGGCCTTCCTTCTGTCTTCTTTTGAAAAGTATCTATTTAGGTCCATTGCCCATTTTTGATTGGGTTGTTTATCTTTCTTTAGTTAAGTTGTTTGAGTTCCCTGTACATGTTGGAGATTAAACCCACTGCGTGGGAGAACATATTTGCCAATGTTATCACTGATAGGGTTTAATCTCCAAGAGATTCAATCTTGAATGTTCCCACACCAAAAGGAAAAGATGATTATGGGATATGAAGAAGGTGTTAACTAACTCTGTGTTGGTGATAGTATTGCAATATACAAGTGTATCAAATCAACACTTTGTACACCTTAAACTTACACAATATTAAATGTCAACTAGAGGCCCAGTGCACGAAATTGGTTCATGGGTGGGGTCCCTAGGCCTGGCTGGTGATCAGGGCTGGGCCGATTGGGGCCTGAAGGCCCCAGCGGGGTCTGGAAAGGAGACAATGGTCGCCAGATGCTGATGCTGCCACCACACGGTTCTCCGCCTTCCTCCCTCCTCCTTCCCTTGCACCATGCCTCCACTGCAGTGGGCAGGCAGCAAACCAATTGGGGCCTTCTGATTGGGGGGAGGGACAGGTTGCGGGAGGTTGGCCACTGGCCCTGAGGAGGGAGCAGACCCTAGGCCACCCTGGGAAAGGGGCCACATCCACTGCTACCCCCCCCCCCCCCCGCCCTGGTTCCCTAGCCCAGCTCAGGGCCTGGCCCTGATCGGGGCCTGCTGGCTGGGGGGAGGGACTGTGGGAGGTTGGCTGGCAGGGGGAGATTGACTGTGGGAGCACACTGACCACTGGGGCGGGGGGCGGGGGGCAGCTTCTGCGTTGAGCATCTGCCCCCTGGTGGTCAGTATGCATCATAGTGACTGGTTGTTCTGGTCCTTGCTGTCGCTTAGGCTTGTATATATATAGATTATGTCTCAATTTAAAAAAATAAATAAAAATCACCTCAATTGGATCATGAACTGAAATGTAAAACATGGAACTGTATAACTTTTAGGAAAAACGAAACAAAACAGGAGAAAATTTTGGGGACTCAGAACTGGACAATGAGTTCTTAAACTTAACAATGAAAGCACAGTCCTTTAAAGGAAAATTGCTTATTGAACTTTATCACAATTTAAAACATTTGCTCTATGAAATGCTACCAACTAGGAAAAATATTTGCAAGTCTCAGATTTAACAAAGAACCATGAACTAGAAGAGGAAAAAAAACCCTCTTAAAACAGAATAGTTAAAAATCAAACAATCCCATTAGAAAATATGCAAAATATAAGAACAGACATTTCACCATAGAGGATTTTCAGATGGCAAATAGATAAGCACATGAAAGATGTTCAAAATCATTAGTTATTAGGAAAATGAAAATTAAAACTACAATGAGATACCACATTGGAATGCTGAAATTAAAATATACCAAATGTGGCAAGGATGCTGAGTAACTGGACCACTCAGAACATGCTGCTGGGGATTCCAGCCATTCTGGAGAACAGCCACATTTCCAGCCACTCTAGAAAAGTTTGACAGATATATAGTGAAATATATACTACCCAAAGCTGAAACTAAGATGAAACAAAAGAAGGCCTACATCAGGTCCATAATTTATGGAATGTGCTAAAAATATCAAAAACTTAACATTGTAGTGCAGTGTTTTGAAGAATAAAAATTAATGTAAAAATATGTGATGAACAAATTTCAAAAATCTAAATAAGGATAATATTATATAATGTAGTAATTGTTGTCCTTGGCCTTTATCCCAGAGAAATGAAAATATATGCTCACACATGTATGCTCATAACAGCTACAGCCCCAAATTGGAAATAACTCAAATGTCCTTAGAAGTATGAATGGTTAGACATATTGTGGTACATCCATACAATGAAACACTACTCAGGAATAGAATGAAATAAACTATATATTCCTAGTACAACATAGATGTATTGCAAGGACATTATGTTGAGTGAAGAACATTAATCACAAAAGTTAGAGCATACAGGTCAACTTCTCAAGCCTGAATTTTCAAAGCTATGTATGAAATTGAGGACATTTGTAATATAGGAGATGCCATGTTTTTAATTTTCCGTACAATTCTCTATGCAAACATCACTAGTGTATTGGGCTCCCCTTGGATTATTAGAGTGTTAGTAGAACTATGTTGGAACTTATTTCTTCTTGAAAGCATCTTTGCTATTGAAATTTGAGTGCTTTATGATATTTGAATATAATATAATGAAACAAAATTAAAGTAATAAGTTGTCTTAAAAAGATGTGAATACTATATGAATCCATTTGCATAACATTCTTAAAATATCAAACTTATAGAGATGGATAGAAGGTTAGTGGTTTCTAGGGATAGGGAAAGGAGAGTTCCTTTCTGTGAACAGTTCTCTTTCTATACAAATATGCTGTATTCCTTTGGATGGTATGGTATGTTTATTTTCCTTCATGGTGCTGCATTTTTTGAGAGTTGCAATAAGTGCTCTTCTATATCTGGATGGTTGCACTAAATTAATGACATTTTAGGTCAGAGAAAAGCTCTGCTCACAGCATGCCCCAGCTCCTTTGCCTCCTTGGAAGACATTGTGGGCCAAGCCTTGGAGAGGGGGAATGGTTAGATTTAGTGTGATGGTGAGGGGTAAGTGGCCAACGTAGGAAATGAAAGAGGGAACCCGAAACCCGAAGGAGTAAATATGACCAATTATATGAAAAAATACTGAAAAAATGGCTTGCAGAATGATGATGATGTCTGGATTGTAAGATGAGAATTGGCATCATTAAGACATACAAAAAGACTTGAAGAACAAGAAATGAAATATTTTAGCTTCTTTGTTAATATTATGGAGGCTACAGAGAAGATTTTTCTCTCTTATGCTTTACCAGCATGTTAAAGGTACTTTCACTCACAGCTATAGGCATTCAAAATTTTGTTCATATTTTATGATTGCAAGAAAGACATCTTCAGGGGAAGTAGCTTTGTCTTCAATATAAATTTTAGCAAGCAGCATTAGTGGCATTAGAATTATACTCATCATAAAATTTCTCCAAAACAACAAAAAACACACTAACAAAAGAGGGCCAATTACAACTCTTTGTATAGTTACAACAAAGATAAATGTATTATATATGTAATTGTATAATTTTCACTAGGATTGTAAAAGTTTCACAAATGGAATCTCATTAATCTAGCTTTCAGATGTTGGGAATTAGATAGAACCAGTGATTAGGAAATTTCTGTGTCATTCAGAACAGAACAAAATGATCAAACTATGGTCTGTATGTGGGGATCAAGATATGAAAATTCACCTGGCTGGTGTGGCTCACTGTTTGAGAGTTGTCACATGCACCAGGAGGTCACCAGTTCACTTCTAGGTTATGGCACATACCCAGGTTTCCAGCTCCATCCCAATAGGGGGTGTGTAGGAGGCAGCTCATAGATGATATTTTTCTCTCATCAGTGTTTCTGTATCTCTCTCCTTCTCCCTTCCTCTCTCTAAAATAAATAAAAACATATAAATTTAAAAAAAGAAATGATATGATAATTCTATAGCCAACTCTGCTAGGATCAGAACTGGAAATACTAAAATCTATCAAGTTAAATTTTTGCCTCCCTTAAAAAACTGATAGCCTTTAAATGTTTGTTAACCTTTATTTAGTTGAGTGCATAGACAAACACATTTTTTATTCAAAGTTTTATGCTTGTTCAAATAAGGAATTTATTACTATAAATTTTCTATACAGTTCTTTGAGAGTCATTTTAATTATGCATATTTTTATACATAATTCACTTCATTTGTTCCAATAAAACCACCCTACACTTAGCTTTCTTTTTTTTTGTCAGAATATCAGCTGCCTGTGAATGACAATTTCACTGTCTGGTGAGTCTTATAGTTCATACCTTTAAGTGTTACTCAATTTGCACTTTTCCAGTTGTGTAAGGTGTCATATATGGAAAGCTTAGTTAACTAACATCCCATTTCCAATGTATTTCACTAATATAGAATTTCCTACTGGGAAACTACCATTCATTTAATCCTTAATTTGATTATGCTCTTTCTGCTCTTGTTTTCCTTTTTCTATATTTATCCTATGAAATTAATTGTCCTTTGGGTAGACAGAAAGAACAATGGCATGAACCTGGCCATTTGTTTTAGAAAGATAGTCACTAACTGTGGATATCCCAGAAGAAAGCCATGGTCAGACCCCAAGAAGTAAACACCTGAGATATAATAGATAAACTTGAGTAGATAGCGAAATAGTTGGCTACATAACTATATCAAACCATTGTTATTCCTAGAGGTCTGGAAGTTTCCAATTATATTGTGACAGATTGTCAGCGTGCATAATTCTCAAGAAACAGTAGGCAGTCTTGCCTAGCCAGTTACTAAGGATGCTGTATTTTCAAGGGAGACAAGACCTTGGCTTCTGAGACATTTCATCTTTAGCTTGGAAATAAAACAATAACAAAGTAGAAAACATGTAATAATGACATTGTCTTATTCAACACACATGTTCTGAACCATCCCATTGCACTTGGAGACCACCATTCCTAACACTCAGGTAAGATTTGAACAGAGTCCAAGCTTATCAGAAAGCCTGAAGTGGTATAATTAGAAAAGGTTTAAGAAGCACCAGGGGTTGTCACCTGAATTTCACCGTGAGTGATGACAAGACACTAATGCAAGCAGTAAAGAAAAGACTGCCCCAGGGATCATAATTCAGCCAATTGAGAGTTTCAGCTATCTCCTTACTATTTTAAGTATTTAATGGCTACTAAACTTGAGTCACTAGTGGCTACTGTGAGCACTGAATGGCAGTTTAGCAAATGCCTCCCCAAACTCATATACTGAGGAGGATTCAAAAAAGTGGGAAAAGCTAAGCTAAGGAAAGTTGTTTTAAGACTTTCTGACCAAAAAACCTATATTGGTACTTCAGTGTATTATGGGTTGAGAGCATAGTTGGATGAGAACCAAGGAAAAGAAAATGTCCTAAAGACTTCTGGGATGATGAAGGCAATTATATGCCAAGGAAGGCAATTATATTCCAAGGAGATATATATATATATATATATATATATATATATATATATATGCCTTTTCTCTGTGTTTAAGGAGTATTCAGTCATTTATAGAATTAAAAGCTGCAGGCAGTTTTATGTTTTAACAGTTTATAGCCTAAACTTTTTACAGCTTTCAAAACTTTTCCAAAAAAAACCTTTAAAAAAAACTGTGAAGGTGCCAGGCAGCTGTTAAGCAATTGTAAACATTTTAGTGATCCCTAAACATACTTTACACGAGGAAAATGTTTTTTCCTTTAGGGGAAAAATTTCAATTAAAATCAATTTTATGTCTGCATTCTCCTTGGACTTATAATATTTTAGTTGTCTTCCCTCTTATTATAAAACCTGGATTTTTATCAGCTGAGAAAATCAGAGCATAGCAATATTTTATGCAATATTTGAATTGCTAATTAAGTGTGGGATTTATTTTAGGGCTCTGGTTTCTGAAACAGTGGAAATAGCAGCTGTGATGGTTTATGGTGTGCATTTGAGACTCCATACTCTTAGGCAAAATTTGGAGTATCAAATAGCCTATCTCTATTATGGGACACTTGAATTCATTTTACGGTTCTCTCTACCCTGAGAAAAATGGACTAATGTTTCATTCTGCTGTTATTAGCAAAACACTTCTCTCTCCCTCTCTTCCTCCCACAATTTTTTGCTCTCTCCCTTCCCTTATCTTTCCCCCCATTCGTCTAGCTGGGTGGGGAACCTTTTTTTCTACCAAGGGCCATTTGGATATCTATAACATAATTTCTTTAATATAATTCATTTAATACAAATTTATGTTGCTATGAAAAAGCTCCTTGATTTATTGAATTTCAAGTCTTGCCTGCAGTTACCTTGGCAGGGCCAGACCAAATGATGGCCCTTGGGCTGGACGGTCCCATCCCTGATCTAGAGGATGATTTTGTGGAAAGAGCAGTTGTGTATTCCTAAGTATATTCTTCAACTTTAATTCTATAGAAAATGACTGTAAAAAATTGAGAGATGTTCTGTGGGGTAAGTATAAAACTGGTTTGTAATTATCCACATTTTAAAATGGTGACTGTTTTTCAGGAAGCAGATGAATAATCCTATGCCTTTCCTATAATTACATAAAAACAGATAATAAGTAAGAAAAATAATGGAAATTGCAGATGACATTCATTTGCTTTTATGTTAGCCACTATATGTTCACAGGAATTTCTTAAATGCCATGAGTCTCAGTTTTGCCTTATCTACAAAATAGGAATAATAATGATTACAATGCAGAAGATTTTTCTGAAGATTAAATGAGATATTAAACATGGAAATCACTTTTTAAAGCTTGATTGTGTTAAGTTACATATAAATTCCACTTGTTTTATGTTCACAACTCAGTGACTATACTTGTACAGAGTTGTACAAGTATCACCACAATTTTATTTATTTTAAGTTAAATGATGATTATGATTGTCAATTCTATGATGGTTCTCTGGGATTTCTGGACCTTGATTATTCAATCATATGCTAATCTAGGTACAGCCAAAATGTTCCAAATCAGTTGACCTTAAGAGATAGTCATGATCTGAGTAGGCTGGACCTAATCACACAAATCCTGGAAAAACAAAGAGTTTTCTCTGACGGAGACTGAAGAAGTTAGAGAGATTCAGAGCATGTGAAAGATTTGAAAAGGAAGGTTTCTCCATTGTTGAAATGTACTGGGCTCTAAGAGCTGAGAGCAGTCCCAGCCAGCAAGAAAACAGGGGCTCAGTCCCTGCTATAAGGAGTTCAAATACTTTAGGGGGAGAAATGTAGTGTATATAATAGAGAATTTGAAAATGAAGTAGCGGAGGGAAGTTAGCCAATCAAGGGTGTTAAGTCAAGTCACCAGAAGAGGGCACTAGGAGCTTAACTCCTTAGGAACACTGTGCAGAGTGAAATCAAGCTTCAGGACTATCCCACGGAGCAGAAGAGAAGGCTGAGGTGTTTGTAGTACCTCTACTCCAGTGATCCATTAGTTGAGGCCTGCTTTCTGAAATAGCCTTTCCAGAGTTTTGATAAAGTGTTATTCAGAGACATACAAATATATATATATATATATATATATATATATATATATATATATATATATATATATAATTTTTATTTATTGACTTGAGAGAGAGACATTGATTTGTTTGTTGTTCTACTTATTTAATGCATTCATTGGTTGATTCTTGTATGTGCCCTACCTAACTAAGGACCAAACCCATAACCCTAGTGTATGGGGATGATGCTCTGACCAAATGAGCTTCCTGGCCAGGGCCAAATATTGGCAGTAAGAAAGCATCAGGAGTACAGTGGGGGCTGAGGAGTGGTAGGTGTTGACAATTTCTACTATATCTTTATTAAAATCTTCATTTAATACTATATTACATAACTAAACCATGCACTAAGGCTGGGAGGAATTACTGTTTTCCTATCACTTATAACTCTTCCTTCTGGTGAGATTCACAGGTTGGGCCCGTGAATGTCCTGCTTGAATATTTTACTGAAAGAAAATACCAGATTACTTTCCTGAAGAATTTATTCTCTCATCTAAAGTACTTATATTTGCAACATTTACATTTCTTCACATTGTTCTTGCTTTGTTTCTCTAAAAATTGTAGGCTTTCTGGTTTCTGAGTAGATCTAGATTTCTTCTATCTGCTTGAACCTTTAATGTTATTAATACTAACCCATGGCTTGCTGTGCTCTTCTTTTTCCCTTCTTGTTCTTTCCCTTACCTCTGACTAGCCTTGAGTCAACTTCACTTCACTCGCAGAGCATTGGAAGAAAGGGACGCAGGGATCTTCACAGTTGTCAGTGTGGGTGCTGTGGTTGGAGGTGTGGAGCAGAATCTGATCAATGGTTTCCTTCTACACATGTAACTGGTTTAGTCTCAGTCATAAAAACAAATAATAAGTATTTTACTTACAGTCAAAATAACCGATTAAAAGAGCTACTCATTAGCATACATATGACAGATGACTCTATTGGAAATAAGCAGTATGTATCATAAACAAAATCCAAATTATGCAATATTCTAAAGAGGAATAACTTGGTTGCTTCAACAAACAGAGAGGGAGAGAGAGTTTGGAAGATGAAGCCCTAACATGAAAGTAACACAGCATCTTTTGCAATAGTGAAAATTAGGAAAATTAGAAATAATTTAAGTTGATGTGTACATGGATAATTACATTTTAGGCTCCTAACCAATGGAAAAATTTATAAAAATAATTAAACAAGCTTTACTCATTAAAAGATGGTTCAACCTCTAAAAACTACGTGGGACTACAAAGAGCATGTTACACAAGAAACCATGGCAACCTCCTGCTCTTGGCTCTCCATCCTTCTCACTATATTCTTGCCATCACTTTTGGATTCTTGAACTCACCATTGAAGGCCTGCCCTCAGTGCTGTATTTATGCCACCTTTCTCTACAAGACTTTAAAAAAATATATATATTTTATTGATTTTTTTACACAGAGGAAGGGAGAGAGATAGAGAGTTAGAAACATCAATGAGAGAGAAACATCAATCAGCTACCTGCACGCCCCCTACTGGGAATGTGCCCGCAACCAAGGTATAAGCCCTTGACCGGAATCAAACCTGGGAACTTTTAGTCCGCAGGCTGACGCTCTATCCACTGAGCCAAACTGGTTTCAGCACGCTCTACAAGACTTTACCTAATTATTCAAATGTCTCCCTGTCTGCTACTTTATTCAGATTTTGCTCCCTGGCCTAAATATTTTAGCACCTCTCACTCCAACACTATTCTTTTTTTAAACAGCAATCATCACTTCCTGATAATTCTTCAACTAGAATATAAAGTCCAAAAGAGTTACAAACTTTGTATTGTTTTTCATTGTAAATTCAATTTTTAGATTATTGTTTGGCATATGGAAGGTGCCAAAAGTATGGGCTTGTGAGTTAAGTGAATGAATACCTAAATTATTATACCATTTGTAAAGAAAAAAGATCATTTACACATAATTACACATGTACTAATATCAGAATTGTGAATGAGACTGAAAATCAAATTCATCATGGCAGAGAATGAGACATGACATGAGGAAGAGGTCACCTCCTAAATAATACTTTATTAATTTAAAAAGTCTGAAGCAAGTTGACCAAATGTCAGGAGAGATAGCATAGGATGGTGGGTACTCTGGTGTTCATTTTGTTAGTCTGTATGTTTAGGGTGTTTAACATATTTCAATATGAAAGTGATTAAACAAATAAATCAATTGAAAGGAATCAGAGATTGGATATAGTAAAGTGCTGATGTTTTGTGTTTTTTTTTTTTTCTTTCTTCTTGCTTCAAATTAATCTTTTTACTGCTTTGGTAATGAAAGAGTACATTTAGCTTTCTGTGGAAGTGAGTTATAATGAAGATATGAAAATAAAAAAAGTGCAAAAGAAAATTAAACTGTTGACTTCAAAGTACCGGTAAAGCAAGCTTTCTGGCAGTGGCATTTTCTTTTTTAAAGTGGAAGTTAATACTTACAGGAAGAAGTAAAATGGAAGAAAAGTTTCATATCTTCTCCTTGAAATTTGAAAGAGCTATTTTGTAAATTCTGGGGATGATTAATTAAGTATGGAATATCGGTAATGATATTAAATTTTAATCCAGACAGCAAGAAAATGGTACATTATGGTTATATGGTTTTGCATTGCTCAAATTTCATTTAGAAATATGTATGAAAATTGTTTTAGTAGTAGAACAGACAAATATTTCTCCTGATTAAACTGTTGTTTGCCTTTATTTTTAAAAAAAGTTTTTATTGATTTTTGAGAGAGAGAGAAAGGGAGAGGGGAGAGAGTAACATGGATGTGACATGGAAACATGGATCGGCTGCATCCTGCATGCCCCCACCCAGGATGAGGCCGCAAACCGGGCACACGCCCCGAATGTCAACACTTCAGTACATGGGATGACACCCAACCAACTGAGCCACACTGGCCAGGGCACCTTTCTCTATTTTTAAGCAGTGCTAAAGGCTAATAAGAAGGTTTTTTTAAAAAGTGTAGACAGTATCTCTTAGTAATGAGAAACTAAAGCAAAGCAAACATTCTCATACTTTGGAGGTACAACTGCAGCACTACATGAGTAAGGGAAAGAAGGAAAAACAATTATAGGTGCTCCTCAACTTAGGATGGGGTTACATCCCAATGAACCCATCATATATTGAATATATCTTAAGTAAAAAAAAAAGCACTTAATACACTTAACATCCTGAACACCATAGCTTAGCCTAGCCTACCTTAAACGTGCTCAGAACACTTACATTATCCTGTAATTGGGTAGAAACATCTAACACAATGCATACACTGTAGAGTATTAGCTGGTAACCCTGTGATCATGTGGCTGTTGCAGGGGAAGCTCCTGCTCCTTGCCAGTGCCCAGCATTAAGAGAAATAAAAAGTATCCATATCACTAGCCTGGGGAAAGATCAAAATTCAAAATTTGAATTAGGGTTTCTACTGAATATAGATTATTTTCACACCATCATACAGTCAAAAAAATGGTAATTTGAGCCATCCTATGCTGGGTAGGGCCAGATGAGTAGAGGTGATTTGGTGTGTTACTGAGACACACAGCCTTACAAGAAAGAGAGCTAACTGCTCAGTCATGTAGAATATTCCCAGAGAGGAAGAGTTTCTGTCAGACACTTTCCACATCCTGACGTGCATTGGTCAAATCTTTCACAGCTGGTATTTACTGCTTGTACTCCTTGGTTTTGTTACCCACCCAGCGAGGCAGCTGCTGGGAAGCTAGAGGGTCTGTGGGATCCCCCTGCATCCTGGTGCTCCTGTGGCCCTGCTGCAGGCTGTGTTATGTAGGATCCCACCCGAATCCCGGTGATCTTGGTGGCCCTTCTGCAGCCTGTGTTATGTAGGATCCCACCTGCATCCTGGTGCTCCTGTGGCCCGGCTGCAGCCTGTGTATGTGGGATCCCACCTCGATCCCGGTGATCCTGGTGGCCCTTCTGCAGCCTGTGTATGTAGGATCCCACCAAGATCCCGGTGATCCTGGTGGCCCTGCTGCAGCCTGTGTTATGTAGGATCCCACCTGCATCCTGGTGCGCCTGTGGCCCTGCTGCAGCCTGTGTATGGAGGATCCCACCTAGATGCTGGTGGACCTGCTGCAGCCTTTGAATGGAGTCCTGTGGAAGTGTGCTTTCCAGGACTTGCAGAGCTGAACCCCCTGGGCAAAAGATGATGCAGAGACAGGATATGCTGGGTAGTGTAGTCAGGGAAGCATTTTGAGCAAGGGGGTCAGCCTGGGGGCAGGTAGACCAAGATAACCTAGAGGGGAACAAAAATTGTATGTTAGAGTGTAGGAATTTAAGGAGATTATCAAGAAAAAAATGTTAATGGACAGAATTTAATTTAACTTGAGACTGAATATGTGATAATGCCCTGAATAAGCGAAATGTTGTTTTGGACAAATTTAGTTATTGTAAAATGAGAAACAAAATGAGCAGTAATACTAATGTTATAAAAGCCAGAAACCTTAAGCCAAACATTTTTTATTTCCTGAGGAGAATTCAGTGAAGAAGAATTGGGTCAGGTGGTGGTTCCATGGAAGCCAGCCTAGCATGTGACAGTCCATCTCTGCTGGATTCCTGGAGGGCTGTTTGGAAGAGTCATGAGAAAAACACTTCGTTTCTGTGATGTGAAGTTAGGAAGGTTTTTTCTGAGCGAATGAATTATCTTCACAGAATGAATCTAGAAATGCTTGTGTGAGCAAACCCGAGGCCCTTTGAATTCTTCTGGCTCCACTTCCTGGGCTTCTTGCGTGAGCATCCAGGGCCCCCATAAAGAGACCTCACAAAAACAAAATGAGCCAAAGGCTTAGCATGGGTGTTGGCGCCGCGTTTTTGGCAGTCTGCCTGAGAACATCTATTTTGGGTAATTTGTTCTCTAAAGACTCAACGGTAATATTCTTTAATAGGGTTAGAATCACATAATTCAGAAATAATTAGAAGAGTACACAGAGTATAAACCCTGAAGGCAGAGTGGCTGAGTGCAAAGGCTTCAGAGCCCTAGTGCCTCCTCCTTGTTTGTGCAAATTTCCTTCTTTGTTAACTTTTGGGAGGGAACAGTATCTTTAGCTCATAGGTTTATTGTGAAAAAGAAAAAATAACTTACATAGAGTGACATATATAAGTACTTGATACGAGCTGATTCTATATATTATGCAGTTCTTGCCACAAACTCTTGGTGTCTTGGATTAACCTTTTACATCACTTTACTTTGTGCAGAAATATAGAATGACAAGGTGGTTCAATGTATAGTCCATATAAGGTGCCTGGTTAGATACTCAGTTATGTCCAAGCCACAGGTGCAGGTTACATCATACTCCACCCACCAGTTGTGGGAAAGGAGGATCTATCACTAAGTAAAATTAATGTTGCATTCCCAATGTGAAATATGTTGTAATTTTCTTTGAATAGCAGTTAACACATTATATTTAGCCTGATTTGTTCATGACTACTTTCTACTGCCAAATGAAAAAGAAAATTTTCTTGATGTTGATAACAAAGGAAAAGGACAAAAGTAGTAATAATTTGCCCTAACCGGTTTGGCTCAGTGGATAGAGTGCTGGCCTGCAGACTGAAGGGTCCCAGGTTCGATTCCGGTCAAGGGCATGTACCTTGGTTGTGGGCACATCCCCAGTGGGGGGTGTGCAAGAGGCAGCTGATCGATGTTTCTAACTCTCCCTCTCCCTTCCTCTCTGTAAAAAATCAATAAAATATATATATTTAAAAAAAGTAATAACTTATATTTTAGTTTCTTATAAAATTTTTAATGCCTAGAGTTTAAAAAAGGGCTCTACAATTACATTGTGAGTTCTAATTTTCAAAACTCCTACAAAATTTGAAAAATTGTTTTCAGATCAACACCAACACCATACTACCACCACCAACACCACCAAAAATAATAATTAAACCTGCCATACTGAACAAGAGCCCCAAAAGCAAACTTTTTATGGGTGTGGACTATGAAAAGTCCATAATATATTGCCTTGATTTTTCCCATCCAATATATACAATAGGAAGATGAAATGAATATCACCATTTCCCAGGTGTCACATAGAATTAGGTAAAATAACTTGAATGAATGCCTGTCTTCACTAGCATATTTTTCAGCTTGCATTACCTATTCTCTATGGAAATGGGTGATATATGTTTCTGCTAATAGAGAGAAAGCAATGACAGCCCACTGTACTGAAGGTTATATTATTAATGATTGCTATGAAGGTTGGAGAGAAAGGCAAGGGAAACTTGTACATATAAATATAATACATGTACTGCCCTTTCAGTCATCAGCAGGTAAAAAATTCTCTATCCAGAGGCCTAAAACATGTTATTAATTTTGATAGGAATTAAAATGTAGCAGTAGCATAACTCTAGCAAATATTTAAACTTTTCTGTGTTTTATCTCCCAGTCTTTCATCTAATTAAATATCTTGAGAAATATAGCACTCACAGAGAAAAAGGAAACATGCCAAACACTGAAAGCAACTATTAAATCTTTCTGAGTGTTTAGATGAATACAGAGAGAAATGCTAATGAATACTAATTTTTGGATTGGGTATGGTTGATAATAAACAGACCTGCCTATTCACCAACAACAGCCTCTAGCTCCATACTTAAAACTATGTGCATTTTATTTATTACAGTTTGATAGATAATGTAGATGTGGAGGGGAGGGGTGAATATTGTATCCATAATTATTTTCTTTCACATGAAGAATTATTTTTAAAGGATTAATAAATGTTGTTGAATGGAGTTCCTAAGGCATAAGTTGGGAAAACCTGATGGATAAATGATAACTTTGCTCTCTTCCCAACATCTCCCTTCATTAGTCCTGTGAAAACAAGGTGGTCATTCAACTCTGAGCCACTATATTCCCTTTGGTGAAATAGAGATTATAGTCTACTAGAGGCCCAGTGCACGAAATTTGTGCACAGCGGGGGAGAGGGGTGTCCCTCAACCCAGCTTGCACCCTCTCCAATCTGGAATGCCTCAGATGTCTGACTGCCGGTTTAGGCCCGATCCCGGATCAGGCCTAAACCGGCAGTCGGACATCCCTCTCACAATCCAGGACTGCTGGCTCCCAACCATTTGCCTGCCTGTCTGCCTGATTGCCCCTAACCACTTCTGCCTGCCAGCCTGAACACCCCCTAACCACTCCCCTGCCAGCCTGATTAATACCTAACTACTCCCCTGCCAGCCCAATGTCCCCCAACTGCCCTCCCCTGCAGGCCTGGTCGCCCCCAACTGCCCTACCCTGCCGGCCTGGTCACCCCCAACTGCCCTCCCCTGCTGGCCTGGTCACCCTTAACTGCCTTCATCTGCAGGCCTGGTTCCCCCTAACTGTCCTCCCCTGCCAGCCTGGTCGCCCCTAACTGCCCTTCCCTGCAGGCCTGTTTGCCCCCAATGCCCTTCCCTATAGGCTTGGTACTGCCCAACTGCCCTCCCTGCTGGCCTGGTCACCCCTAACTGCCCTCCCCTGCCAGCCCAGTCACCCCTAACTGCCCTCTCCTGCAGGCCTGGTCATCCCCAGCTGCCCCCTGCTGGTCCAGTCACCCCTAACTGCCCTCCCCTGCCAGCCTGGTCACCCCCAACTGCCATCCCCTCCTGGCCACCTTGTGACCCCATGGGGGCAGCTATCTTGTGCGAGGGCATGATGGTCAATTTGCATATTACCTCTTTATTATGTAGGATGCCCTGCTTACGTTACTGAGCTTTTGAGATCAGATGACTTTATACATGTTAAAGTGCCTTGGTGTTGATAATAAACCTCAAGAATATGAAGAATTGCTTTTCTATTACATGGAACTTGTTTAATTGAATGCTTAATTTGAAGGACCTAGACTTTGGAATTTTATCCCTAAAATAATTATTAAATGTTAAATATTTTTAAATGAGATTTCCCCCTCTAGGTTAATGTTATATTGCTATAACTAGACAAAGAATATACTTATAAATATTTAAATGTCCATTTAGGAATATTAAAATATAGCATATCTACAGTTTTGGGATTGACCCTTTTGTAATATCCAGTAACGTTTTTTACCAACCACACTTTCTACATTGCATCTTAAAACAATTTATTTGAATATTTCATTCATTTAAAATTACTAGAAAGTCTATAAAAACTACTTAATATATTGCAAATTATTCAAGGCAAACATGACTTCCTTAATTTTCATATCAATCTTATAAAATGGAATATCTTTTTTGTAGATAAGGAGACTGGTTTATATTTTTACTAGAGGTCAGATGCACGAAAATTTGTGCAAGACTAGGCCTTCCTTCCCCTGACTGCCAGCACCGGTTTCCCTCTGGCACCCAGGACCCGGGCTGGCTTCCCCCAGGCTACCTGCAGGCACCCAGGACCCAGGCTGGCTTCCTCTGGGCCACCCACAGGCACCCAGGACCCAGCTGGCTTCTCTGGCCCTGGCTTCATCAGGAAGGATGTCTGGAATGACATCCGGAAGACCTCCGGTCTAATTAGCATATTGCCCTTTTATTATTATAGATTTCAGATAAGAAAATGTATAGTATGTACTATGAACACTTACATAAGATTTATATGGAGAGAAATTAACTTACACTTTAAAAAAGATCATGGTATTCTATGTATTATTTGATTTTACCAGATGACATGCATTAAATAATCACAAAAATGTTTGAAATATAAAGTACAATAGTTATGTTTTTAAAAAGGACTCAGAATACCTAAACCTGATTCAACAATGCCAAAGCATGAGGACAATTTTCTGTATAAATATGTAATTAATACCAGCTAGGAGTATCTTTATAGACAGTAAACTCAGACAAAACAGTTCTGACTAAAGAATTATAAAAAATACAAAAGGATAAATATGAAATGATAATGCAAAACCCAATCTTCTGAGAATTTTTAAAAGAAGGAAGTTCAGAATAAAATACAGATGTAGTAATTATAAACAAATATCTGAAGAACGTGATAAATAAAATAAATAATGTCCCTCACTTCTCTCATGATCTACCTCCATTCCCCAGCCTTATCCTATCTAATAAAGATGGAATAGGCAAATTGACCATCACTTCACAACAAAGATGGTGGCGCCCACAGCCAATAAGGAGGGAATATGCAAATTGATGTGAAAAAGATGGCGGCAGCTGGACTGGAACAGTTGTGTCATCGCCATGGCAACGACACAGGCATTCCACCCTGCCCTGGCCACTCTGGGCCTCTGGGCAGCATGGGAAGGCAGAAGGGAGCTCCAGGCCAGAGTGAAGGTGGAAGGTGGTGGCTAGAGTGAAGGCCCAGGTTCCAGGTGCTGGCAGCCAGGGGAAGGAAGGCCTATTCTTGCATGAATCTTCGTGCATTGGGCCTCTAGTATCTATATATATAAAAAGCCAGCGACCAGACCACCAAAACAAACAAAACAACCAGTCGCTATAACACCCAGTGCAGCTAGCCAACCTGCCTAATCAGGGGGTGGGGCCAGCCAGCCAACCTCCTGTGGCCCCTCCCCCTGGCCAGCCCCACCGCTGATGGGCCCCCACCACCCTGAATGGCCTGCAGCCCCTCCCCTTGGTTGGCCCTGACCCCATTAGGGGGCAGGGCTGGCAGGTCAACTGCCTGCAACCCCTCCCCCAACCTGGCCCCAACCCAGATTGGCCCCTACCTCGATCAGGAGCCTGGCCAGCTAGCCAACTGCCTGTGGCCCCTCCCCCCAGCTGGCCCGACCCCCAATGGGCCCCCATCACTCCTATGGACCCACAGCCCCTCCCCCAGCCAGCTCCACCTCCTATTAGCCCCCCCACTCCAATCAAGGACAGGGCCAGCCAGCCAACCACCCATGGCTCCTCCCCAGGCTGCTGGTTCCTGATCGGTCCCCCATTTTGGGGCAGGGCCAGCTGGCCCACCACCCACAGCCCCTCCTCATGGCCAGCCCCACCCCCGGTCAGCCCCCACCACCCTGATCAACCTGTGGCTCCTTCCCCCAGCCAGCTCTGCTCCCGATTGGCCTCCTCTACACCAATCAGGGGTGGGGCAGGTCGGCCAACCTCCCCCCAGCCCCTCCCCTGGCCAGTGACCCCTGGTTGGCCCCACCTACCCCATTTTGGGGTGGGGCTGGCTGGCCCTCGGCTCACAGCCTCTCCTCATGGCTGGCGCCACCCCCAATCAGCTCCACCACACTGATCAACCTGTGGCCCCTCCCCCAAGCCAGCTCCACTCTGATCTGCCTCCCCAGCACCTCCCCTGGCCACTGACCCCTGATATGCCCCTGCCCACCCCATATGGGAGTGGGGCCAGCTGACCCACCACCCGCAGCCCCTCCCCCAGCCATCCCTGTCCCCAATCAGCCCCCCGACCCCAATCGGGGGCAGGGCCCACCAGCCAATTGCCCGCAGCCCTTTCTCCTAGCTGGCCCAGCCCTGATTGGGCCCCAATCCGGGCAGGCCAGCCAGCCAACCTCCCACCATCTCCTCTTCCCTACAGGCCCAGCCCCGATCTGCCCCAATTTCGGCCAGGCTGCTAGATCCCACCTGTGCATGAATTTGTGCATTGGGTCTCTAGTTTCTATATATTAAACATGGGCATGACTCTTAGTTTATAAAAAGGTAAAAACAAGACTAAAAATGATAATAACAAGATTTTTAAAAAAGTACTAACCAGAAAATTACCAGAGTAGTTTGGTTGGAAGCTAAATAGGCATTTTTTCTGTAATATTGCTTGCATTGAATTCTTTTCAGCCTTTCTGAGGCCAGGAATAGAAGCTATCATCAAATGTGATCAACAGCTTTTTACATAAAACATTTTATATGTGTGTTATGTGGATAATGCTGCCTGTCAGCATCAAATTTGTTCATATTTTTAATTTGGGGGAGATTTTGGTTGTTAACCTTGAGAGACTATCAATATAACTACTAGTATCTATCTATCTATCTATCTATCTATCTATCTATCTATCTATCTATCTATCTAGCAAATGCATTTATGCATTGCTTAAGAGCAGGGGTAGGTCCTGAGAAATGTGTTGTTTGGTGATTTTGTCATTGTGTGAACATCATAGAGTGCACTTACACAAATAGATGGAAAAGCCTACAACACACCTAGGTTATTAGGTATAGATGATGGCTTCTAGGCTACAAGCCTATAGAGCACGTTACTGCACAAAATAACATGAGTTTAAATCAAGCACAAGAGAAATAATGCAACCAAGAGACCAGGTAAATAGGGGATGTAAGAGGCTGCTGCCCAGTTACTGTTTTACAGAAAACTTTTTTATTATATAAACTTGAAGCCTGGTGCATGAAAATTCATGTACTGGAACGGGGGTCCCTCAGTCAGGCCTGCCCCCTCTCATAGTCTGGGAGAGCTCAAGGGAGGGAGTTGACTGGGCGATCAGGGGAAGGCAACACCCCCATCACACCTCTGCTGCTGCCACTGCCAGCGGCGCAAGCCTCTGCCAGCCCTGGTTACCTGAGCCTCAGGTGGCCTTGGGCAGTTGGGCAGCCTCCATCTGAGGCTTGCCTATGCCTCAGACCGGCCCTGGGTGGCTGGGCCGCCAACAGCCAAGGCTTGCCTGTGCCTCAGGCTGCCCTGGGTGGCTGGGGGGCTGAGGGAACTGGGTACCACCATCTTGTGGCTGAGGGTGCCGCCATCTTTGGGGGCATGGCAGTCAATTAGCATATTCCCTCCTTATTGGCTGACTGCCAGCTTTGAGGGCAGGGCAGCAATTAGCATATTCCCTCCTTATTGGCTGTGGGCGCCACCATCTTTCTGATGGCATGAGGATCAATTACCATATTCATTCTTTATTAGATAGTATAAAAATAGTACACTCTAAATGACAAAATCATAGTATAGTAAATATGTAAATCACTAATATAGTTGTTTCGTTTCTTTTCTTTATGGGTTATTATGAACTGTAAGTAATTTTATGTGTTGTCCTTTTATAGGACTGGCAGAACAATAGTTTTGTTTACACCAGCGCCACCACAAACATGTGAATAAGGCATTGTGCTTTGGTGTTGTGGCAATTATGGCATCACTAGCTGATAAGAATTTTTCATCTCCATTATCATCTTAAGGGACCATTGCATATGTGGTCTATTGTTAGCCAAAATGTTATTATGTGACACATGACTTTACAGCAGTTTTGAATTTCTTATTTTTGAAACTTTCTTAGGTAAGTTGTTCAAAGTTTTCTGATGTCATCGAACTGAAGGTAAACATTTTTACATCATTTACATAAATTTTTCCTTTATGGAAACTTTCTGAATAGATCATACCCACTTATGGCTCATAAAAAAAAAAAAAAGAAAAGAAGAAAAAAGACAACCTATTTGTTGAGTGTTTCTGAAGTCTACAAGACCTATAAGAAAGTTGCTAAGTTAATATTCAATGCTTTTTAAAGAGCTGTAGTCATGCAAAAACAGCTTCCCAAAGTATCCTGCAGCCTGAAGCCATGCTAAAGGATTCCTGTTAGTGGTCTAGCATCTGAACTGGAAATCAGGAAGAGAGGTTGGTTTAACCTGGATGGTCAACTGGAATGGCAGAGGAGAGCAAGATAGAGAACAGAAGAGACAGAGCAAAGATCAAGGTCCGGGTAAATGAAAAGAGAGTTTTCTGTGTAATATTCTTACTCTATTTTTTTTTTTTTTTACAAAGTGCTCATCTTTGTTGCGTTCAGTAAAAGAACTATGCCAAACATAGTTCTTGAATTTAGGCTACAGAATTTGGCAATCTGCTCCTTTGCTGCACTGATTTCATGCTTTATCTCCTAAATTTTACCTGGCCAGTGGAGTGAAACTTGTTTTTGTTGTTATTATTGCTGTTTCTTCACATAGTTTATTAAAACTACGTTTTATACATAATTGGTTAATGTTATATTCTTAAATCTTAATTTTGCCCTGATTTAGAAATTTAGGTTATTTTTGTTTGCTCCTGAGACCCCTGCTTCACCTTGTTCTTCTTCTTTTGTTAATAGAGAGTGAAAGAAATGTGCAATTTGAGAGCCATATACTGCCTTCTCTGATCCCAGCTATTTGCCCTAGGTAGGTTCAGATTTACAAAATTGACCCTACTACTTTAGGCTTGGTAGTTTGTAATAAAATTAGCCTGGTAATTTATCCCAGCTCATATGTGGCATAACCTGATGGCAAAGAGCTCAATTTTTTGAACTCAGCTAGATCTTCATTATTAGACAGGTATATATATGTGTGTGTGTGTGTGTGTGTGTGTTAGAGGCCCAATGCATAAAGATTCGTTCAAGAATAAGCCTTCCTTCCCCTGGCTGCTGGCACCGGTTTCCCTCTGGCACCCAGGACCTGGGCTTACACTCTGGCCACTGCCTCCCGCCTTCACCCCAGGGCCAGGCACTTCCATCTTTGTCACATTGATTTGCATATTCCCTCCTTATCGGCTGTGGGTGCTTCCATCTTTGTCATGAAGTGATGGTCAATTTGCATATTATTCTTTTATTAGATAGGATATATATAGTTTTTTTAAAAATATATTTTTGTTGATTTCAGAGAGGAAGGGTGAGGGAGAGAGATAGAAATATCAATGATGAGAGAGACTTGTTGATTGGCTGCCTCCTGCACACCCCACACTGGGAATAGAGCCTGAGACCCGGGAATGTGCACTAGATTATAGATTCCTTGAAAGCAAAAACCATTTCCTCTTTCTTGAATACCACCAAATCAACACTTTTTATTTTTGTTAAATAAATTATAATTACTTGTGATTCCAACTTAATCATGTTAGAATTTAAACTTTAATTATTCATGATATGGTTTTTCTTTTAATTAAAAAATCCTTAAAATTTTTGTGCATTGAGTGAGGACTTCAATTATCTGTTTCTGCTAAATGTTATATATAACATGGAAATGATTTAAATACTGAATATTGGTAATGTTGCTGGTGTATTGTAATATAACTTTCATCTGTTCTGAAGGAGTTCAGAACATTTAGGAGTGTGATTTGTGAGTGACTGTCTCCATTGTATTCCACACTTGCTTTCAAATATATCAAATTGGGGGTTGCATTTTGAACCATCTCTGATCATTGCCTACTTATCTCAGGCCTAGGTGAGTACTATGCTGGCTACTGCAGCAACAATTCTTTCTTTTCCTTCTTCTAAAATATTGATGATCATGAAACATACTGCTGTGTTTAGCTTCCAACACTATCTCTGTCTCCCTCCAGCTGAAGTTCAGCAGGCTGAAGGGCTTATGTGTCAAAGTTTAGGACTCTAAGAAATAGTATTATACCACCAAATTATTAATCTCTTTTTGAAAAATTCCCCCAGAGAAATGTCCTGGTAACTATTTTCCTGTGGGAAAAATGTGGATTTGCCATCATATACAAAAGCTTTGCTCCAACAAATCAGATATGATTTAAATGTGAACAAAAAGAATTTAAGCTGAGCTGGTAACTGTATTCAAATGCTGTTAAATTTTAGAAGGGAAAGAAGAACCTAAAGCAGACGTTAACCAATCTAGCGAAGCATAGCTGCCAATGCTGAAATGCTGCTTGGTCAGGGTCAGGATCAAGCCTGCAGTGATAGATGGAATAGTACATGAAGTTGAGAAAATATTGGAAAAAGTGCCTAAAGAAGACAAACTCAGTTTAATCAACTGTTATGCACTCCACTTCGAGCTATAGTCTTGGACCTTTAATGGATATTTTTTGAGTGAATATAAAAAGTGCACTTCTAAATTGCTTAGCACCTCAAAGAATTTACTATTTATTCATGTTTACTTTACTTGGAAAATGATTCTATGCGTATGAAGACAGAACATCCACTTATAAAGTGCAATGTTATAAAAACCATAGAACCTTTTTTATATTGTTTAAACCTTATAAAATACTGAACGGACACACACACACTTTATTTTTTGTGTTCCTGTTGTCAAATCTACTTTGTATAACATGACTATAGTTAAGATGAGTGTTCAAAATAGCTAGCCTCTTAATTTTTTATACTGTTCTGTTTGAAAATGATCTCTGATTCATATGTTTACTTGTATACTGTGAAACTTGCAAAATAATTGAAAACAAATAAAATGTATTTCCAGGAGCTTTTCTTTACTTTGAAGTAGCTATGTAAGCCTTTTTGACAAGTTCCATTACAAAGAATAATTTATCAGTTAGGAAATGACTCCAGTAGACAATGTAGAGGCCACCAAAGAACATGATGTAGTTTGGAGTGCTGAATTTTATGAGCAAGGTGCCTAAGTGCCATTATAGAGGCTAATTCTGCACTGTAGATGTCATAAAAATATATTGCCATTAATATCCTAAAGTGAATTCTACCAGAAGACCTTGGGAAGGTATGTGGGAGCAAGAAACAGGAAAAAAAACTTGCATCCATTACCTTGGATTAACATTCCCTGGAGAGAGCCGAGGCTTAATTCCTTTCATTTGATGGCCACTTTTAACAGTACTTTGGGGGAAAAACAACCCCCAAATGTAAAGAGATGTTTACTAATATCAATCTTATAGGTCAATTAAATTATCAAATCCTAATGTTGAGGTAAATACTTTCTTTTTTTTTTAATTAATACTTTCTTTTTTAAAGCATATATTTCTCACTTTCAGTGAACGCAGAGATTCCTTTTATCGTATCTCTAATAAATGGGCAGTTAGCTGCTCTTTTTCCCAGGCAAGGTACTTAGAGGACAGTGGTAAAGACACACACTTTGCCTGACCGGTATGGCTCTGTGGTTGAGTGTTGACCTATGAACATCGAGTAGGAGGAGGTCGTGATTCAATTACCAGTCAAGGCACGTGCCTGGCTTGATCCCCAGTGTGGGGTATGCTGGAGGCAGCCAATCAATGATTCTCTCTCATAACTGATGTTTCTATCTCTTTCTCCCTCTCCCTCTCCCTTCCTCTCTGAAATCAATAAGAATATAATTTTTAAAAAACACACTTCATTTTGAGAGAGTCATTTTGGAACATAAATCCTGGTTCTGTTGCTTAAACCTTTCTGAATGCCTCCATTCTTATCAGCAAATATTTTTAAAATTTTATAGAGTAGTGAGGATTTAAGATATCCTAAATATAAATGGACTAAGTTAGTAATAAACATATTTTAAATGCCAAGTTAATTACTTTTGTTTTTAAAAAGCTCATTGAACGACTACATTTCTATAAATTCCAATCATTTGTTCAAGTCCTGTTGTACCACTAAGAATGATTCTACTCCACTTACTTCATGTTATCTTTTAAATATTGAAAGGTGGTCATCAAACCTGTTTTATTGTTTCTAGACTAAATGAGTGAACACCCTTTTTCCAAAACACAAAAAAACAAAACCCCTGTTTTTCAAGCACTCCTCAAGATACAGTATTCAGACACTCCTCCAGATGCATTTAGAATTTTCAGAACCCCTTTAAATAGTGAAATTCCCACCCTCACTGAGAATGAAGAAAGAGTGGAAGAATTATTTTGACATAGAGCGCTCTGGAAGTCTCTCTTTGGGAGATAGCAAATCACGTGGAATGTGATTGAGGAAAGATTGAGTGTGGAAAGTATCCTTGAGGGATTGCTGAAAAGTTATTTGAGAACTAGATTGAAAACAGGTCTCAAGAACCATGCTAACTGATGTAAATAGCCTTACATTTATTTTAATGAAAGGGGGAAAATATTGATTTCTTTAAAGGAGGAAGTGATATATCTGAATCTGTGTGTTTTTCTTTGTTTGTTTAATTTTGCAAAGGTCTCTTGGACAGGATAGATTGGAGGTATAGGCTGTGGGGCATAGTGACAAAGAGCCCAAAAGATTCTGCAATAGTCTGGTTAAGACTGTTGGGGTCTGAACAAGAGCAATGACAGTGAACATGGAAGAGGCCAATTCAAGATAATTCTGAGAGGGACAAGAGAAGCAGGGTGAGTTGGCAATTTTATTATTTGAGTAGGCAAATGAATGAAGTCGGACCTCACTTGGCACTCTGGGGAGGAGTAGTTTGGATAAGCCACAGGGTGTAATAACTCCACTGAGGGAGGTTGTGTTTGAAGTTCCTACAGAACACCTTATCAGGGAAGTCTTTATTAGATGCTCTGCTGAAATAGTAAAACAATATGTCTCTTTAATTTTCACTAATTCATTTAGAAGTGTTTAAATTTCAGCTTTCATTTCTCTTGAGGAACAAATATTTTCTAATGTTTATAATATATTCTGGAGTTCAGAAAAGATTTCAGAAGAGTAGAATATTTATGGAGCAAGAAGGAGTCTCTAAGGGTCTGCTTCCTGTGGTAATATCTCCTAGCAGCATTTCATTCTTTCAGAAACAGAAAAAAATGAATATGGCAGAAGAGTTAAAGCATTTTCAAACACCATGTCGTTAATTATCTCTACACAACTGAATCAATAATGTCATTTGCTGTGTCTGTGATCAAAATGAATTATCAACATTTGCACAATAATTTTTAAAACACAGTGGCGTATATATTCATATATAATCCTTGCAAAGTCTTTTGAACAAGACAAGACAAAGCCTGAAAATTGCACTGCTTGTTAAAGAAAATTCAAATGTGGATGCAAAAAACGGTTAGATACCTTTCTCAGAGTTAGGTACGTTTTCCAGGTTACTGAAAAATATATATCATTGTTAGCAAAACTTGAACTTGAGCCTGAATCTCCAAATTTTTTTTAAAAAATATATTTTATTGATTTTTTACAGAGAGGAAGGAAGAGATATAGAGAGCCAGAAACATCGATGAGAGAGAACCATCAATCAGCTGCCTCCTGCACACTCCCCACTGGGGATGTGCCCGCAACCCAGGTACATGCCCTTGACCGGAATAGAAACTGGGACCTTTCAGTCCGCAGGCTGACGCTCTGTCCACTGAGCCAAACCGGTTTCGGCTGAATCTCCAAATTAAATCCAGTGAAGAATCTTTTAAAATCCTTATGAAAAGCAATTCTTAGTAGGTGCATAGAACTTTGCAAGGCAATGCGTAAAATTCTGCCACAAGGATCTGCAAGATTCTTCTGTTACCGTGATCACAGCAGATAACAATGTGAGGAGTGATAAGATTACTGCAATGTCTAACAGTAGAAAGCCAAGTTCTAATAGAAACAACCACAGGATGAAAAAACATTGCAATGGCATTGGTAAGACTTACCACTTTCCGGTAATTGTTACACTAGTATGATGAGGGTTCCAAGGATTCATAAAAGGCAAAAAATAGAAGTAGGTGTTAGCAAAAAAATTGATAATGTGGATTTTAACATTAAGAGGTTGGATGTGCATTTGTCTTAAATGTAAAATGTAAGGACAGACTGCAAAGGAATATGGATAGTGATATTTTAATTGTATGTAGTTAGAATTGACAACTGGTGAGCCATTTACAATGCAGATGTAATGATAACACATTCATGATCAAGGTCCTAGTCTATAAAAGAAAAACAGAAAATAAAAATAAGGCATTTTGACTTTTTTTAAAAAAAAGGACAAATAGATCAATGATACAAAATCAAGAGCCCAGAAATAAATAGGCCCATATAAACATAGTCAACTGATCTCTGACAAAAAAGCAAAGGTAATGTAATGGAGAAAAGACAGTTTCCTTGTTTGTTGTTGTTTTTTTTTAACAAATGGTCCTGGAAAAACTAGACCTCCACAAGCAAAAAACAAACAAAAATTTAATCTAGACATAGACTTCACAACTTTGCAAAATTAATTCAAATTAGACCACAGATGTAAATATAAAACACAAAACTGTAAAACTCCTAGAAGCTAACACATGAAAACAACCTAGATGACCTTGGGTATGGTTATAATTTTTTAGGTAAGTCACCAAAGGCATAATTCATGCCTAGATGATGGTTTATGTCTCATCTCACTTGAGGATCAGTGACTTGAAAACTAGCTGGCCCCCTGTCCCTTAATTCCTTTACTAGGTAAGCCACTCCAAACCTTGACAAAACTGGAGGCATTAGACAGCAGGGCAAACCTAACCCCACTTCAAGTCTAAGAATAATGTCATCACTAACCCAGTGGGGTAGTGGCTCAAAATTAATAATGGAATATAGACGTAAATTTTCTGCACTCCTGAGTCTGTTAACTGAGAGGCACATCTGCTATATTTCCAATTGGCAATTACCCTCTCTAATATATACTACAAATTTCTGACACTATTAGAAATATACTCCATGACTCCAGATTGCTAAAGTTGAGCATCTGAATATCAGTAAAAAAATGTCAGTTGAATGAAAATGAGAAAAGAAAGCATCTCTGCTAACTTCAAATGAGGGGTAGGGGTAATGAGTCAACAAAGAAAATAAAATTAGAGAAATGAATGGATTCTGTACAAATATTTTAAGTATTATCTTTCTTTCAACATGTCTCTTATACTTTTAATAACATGATGTTGAGATACTCAGGAATTCTTTTTAAAAATAACACTTTTATTCTTTGTTTATTTTCCCACTTAAAAGTAACATTTCAGGTGCATTTCCATTTGGATGACTATTTAAAAGACAATGGCATAAGAAGAGATGCAAGTAATTGAATGACTTTCACTCCAATAAGATGTGCACCTTTTAGGTCATTATCAAACATTAGTTATCTCTACTATAAATAAGAAAAAAATCCAGCTTCATTCAGATCCCCTAGGGGGAAATGTCAAACAAAAATGTTAAATTCTTTATTTTTTATTATTAAAGATGCAGTAAAGAAGAGGAGTATGGTAAAAGTCAGAAGCTGATTTGTTAAACCTCTGAAAATCAAAGTTCTGAGCAAAGGTGTGACTTTTCTCTTGAATGTTCTCAGTTTCTAAATCAAAAGATCATTTTTAGCTGCCAGTGTTGTAAATTGCACCTGCAAACTATTAATCAAGCTATGTTCCTTTTCTCTGACATCATCAGCAGTAATAAGGATTCTGCAAAAGGAACTTAGATGACAGTGTTGGAGTTGATGAATGAGACAAAAATAATCCAGCCTGCTCCTGCATAACTACATGAGCTTAGCAGGAGGTAATAGTGTTAAAAACTTACTTTCTGTTTCTGAGGTAAGTAGAACCTGGGCCAAGCCACCTAGGGAGAAAATCAGTGTTGAGTGAAGGTCTGCAAAATTCATTGCCTGGCATCAGCCATCTTCACTGTTTGCTTCAGTTCCTGTGGTTCCCTATTCATTCAATTGTGTTTTTTTTTTTGTCTTATTGCAATGTAAATACAGATGGAATGCTGATAAGCAAAACAAAATCACCATATTTTCTTCCAAGGTATAGATTCATAATTCTTCATAATGGTTTGTCTCTTCTCTGTTGTAATGGAATAATCAGCCAGCACAAAATCATTATATGGCTCAAGAAAACAGCCCAACCCAAACACTAATGAAATGTCTACCCTTTCAAAGGCAATAATGTATTCTAAATGAAAGACACGTATCCAGTGCCAAAATAGAATCACAGAATATTTTTAGAGAACATCCAATTCAAGGTCTTCTTTATATATTGAAGACTGTTAAATGCCTCAAGTTTAAAAGCTAGTGTAGAAGTATATGAATCTGACTTTTCTGACTTTTCTTGTAGTGTTTATTTTGTCATATTTCATGGTCAACTAAATCTGGGTTTCAATCCTGACTGTACCATTAATTGGCTTTATGATATTTGGCTCCCCCCCCCCCAAGAGAATCAATTTCCTCATGCCTCAATTGAAAGTAACCACAGATAATTCATAAGATAGTGTTGAGGATTACAGCTGACTTCTTATTCAAAGCACCAAGAATAATTCCTGATTCATTTTAGGTGCTAAATCTATCTATCTATCTATCTATCTATCTATCTATCTATCTATCTATCTATCTATCACACCGTAATATGCAAATAGACCCAATGGTGGAACAACTGAACAATCGAACAACCAGTCACTATGACGAGCGCTGACCACCAGGGGGCGTGCACAGAGCATGGCGGATGTCGGCAACAGGCAGCAGAGTGTGGAACATGGCAGGCATTGGCTGCAGTGGGATGGTGGAGCAGGTGAGTGGGGTTACCAGACCAAGGCGGTGCTCTGGTTACTGTCATTGGGTGAGCCTCTTTGCTCCCATATGCCGTGGTCCAGCCTGGTGCTTGCACCTGCTGCCAGTGCTGGCCCCACTCGCACCCGCTGCTGGCTCCTGGAGCTGGTCCCGATAACCCCTCAGGGCTTCTCCACCTCCCCTGCTCCTGAGGAGCAATCAGGGCAGCAGCCGCTGCTCAAATCTGCTGCTGGCACCGGCCCCAATCTCTCCATGCCATCTATCTATCTATCATCTATCTATCATCATCTATCTATCATCTGTCTATCATCTTCCTATCTATTTATCTGTCACTTATTGTTCTGTTTCTCTAGAGAAACCTGATATAATCATGAAAGGAACTGATAAAAGAATGAAGCAAATGGCCCCTCACCACTACAGTACAAAACATTTTATTAGTCTGAAAACAAGGTCTAACTCTGTATTCCACAGGGACGTAGTTGGAGGTAAGCTTAATGATATATTTAAATATAATAATTTTATCCTTTATTTGAAGTATAAAATATTAGAATTGTATAAGCATTGGCTCCTTTAATCTAAGCTCTTCATTTATGGATCAAGAAACAGGTTTAACAATGTCATCACACTGCTAGAGGAAGGTGGAGACCATGGAGACTAGAATTCAGGTATGCTAACTGATTATTTAGTCTGCTCATGCTTCTCAAGCACATGTTTTGGTACTGGATTATTTTCTCATTGCCCTGATGTGGCAATTTGAGTGTGTCCTATGTGGAATGTATTCTCTTTGTATTTTAACAAATAAGGATAAAATATTTTCATACCATTTAAATATTGGCATTGTTTTTATCTCAACTGATAAACAAGGATAATTTTATATAAGAATATATAATTTAATGAACAAGAGATAAGTACATTAAATGCTACTGTCATAATTATGTCTCTCTTATGCCTCCATTATTGAGAAAAATTGCTGAGTCAGTAATGTTATTTCTGGATACTGACACTTATGCCAGTGAAGAGTCATCCTTATGCGATATTCATCTTTTAAAACCTGTGGTCATTTCTTTTACCTATCTTCATGGACTTACTGAAAAAGCAAAAGCAAACAAACACATACCATATTTAGAAGCTGGGAATATTAAAAAATTAGCTAGGATGCACACATTTGTATAAGTTAAACTTCAGAAAGAAATGGGCTACCTTAGATTTATAAATATTTCAAAACCTGTCTTCCACTAGTAGGAGGCAGAGAATTCCCTCATCCATGAAGGGTCTGCTCTCCCTTATGTATCAGAATGAGTCACCCCTTCTCTTGCCCACTGGGTTAGTGTCAAAAGAGGCCAAGTCCAGAGTCAGGACTTTCATTTTCACCCCAGTCTGATGATAAGGGCAGCCCTTCCCCCTTCACGCCCCTGTGGTGTCATCAGAGGCCATGGGGGTAGCCTAGACTTCTACCTCCATCTGGCAGTAAGTAGATGGCATGACCCTTCTTCTGACCAGAGCAGTGTCAAAAGAAGCCAGATAAGAATAGAAACTTTAAATAAGCTCCAGTCTCATAACATAATTCCCAAAATATCCTGTTTAAAATCACTCATCATACCAAGAACCAGGAACAGCTCAGCTTGAATGGAAAAAGACAGTCAATAGATGTCAACATTGAGATGACATAGATATTAAACTTATCTGCTAAAAAATTTAAAGCAGCCAGTAAAAGATTTTTCAGCAAGAAATTAAGCATGTTCTAACCAAATGAAAAAACAAAATCTTGACAAATAAATAGAAAATCACTGCAAAGAAAGCAGAAGATATAAAAACAACTAAATGAAAATTTTGTAAATAAAAAATACAATAACTGAAATAAAAAATTCAATAGATCAGAAGCAGAATAGAAGTCAAAAGAAAAAAAAAGTACAAAATAAACTATCCAATCTTTTTTTTTCTTCCAATTCCAGTTTACTTTCAATATTACTATGTATTAGTTTCAGGTGTATAGCATAGTAGTTAGACAACCATATACTTTACTAAGTGTTCCCTCAATATTTCCAGTACCTACCTGGAATCATACATAGTTATTGCAATGTTATTAATTATATTTCCTGTGCTTTAATTTACATCCCCTTGACTATTCTGTAACCACTAATTTGTACTTCTTAATCCTCTTCTACCCGGTCCCCCAAATCCCCTCCTCTCTGGCAACCCCCAGTCTGCTCTCTGTGTCTATGAGTCTGTTTTCACTTTGTTTGCTTATTTTGTTTTTTAGATTCCACATATAAATAAAATCATATGATAAACTGCTGAAACTTAATAGCAGAGAAAATAGTTTTTTTAAAGGACCCAAACAAATCCCTAAGGAAATATACAAAAATTTCTCACATTCATGTCATCAGAGTCTGGAAGGAAAGTTGAAAAGGGGTCTGAAAAATACTGAAAGAAATAATAGCTATAAATATCCCCTAATAATCAAGAGACATAAACTTAAATATTTAAGAAGCTTAGTAAATTCCCAACAGGATCAATCAAAGAAATTCATAAAAAGATACTGTATAGTCAAACTTCCATAAACTAAAAACAAAAAAACACACAATATAGAATATATAAGATATTCTCAAAACTCACCAATAAGCAAAACAAAATATCCAATTAGAAAATGGACACTTCACCAAACTCTCAAAAGCAATGAGAGAAATAATAACTTACCTATAAAAAGGAAACAATTAGAATTGCTGGTGATTTTTCATCATAAACCAGAGAAGCCAGAAAGTGGTAGAACACCATCTTCTTCAACTGCTGCGTGGGCACTCCAAAGTGAATATCAGGAAAGAAAGGAGTCCCAACTTGGCAGGTGTTATTGATCCTGATTATCAGGAGGTGATTGGGCTATTGTTATATAGTGGGGGTAGAAAAGGTTATGTTTGATGCCCAAGCAGTCCTCTTGAGTGCATCTTGATTTTCTGGTGCTTTAGTTTCATGGTAAATGCACATATCAGCATCCTCAGCCTGGAAAGAGGTCGGTGATTGGGGGCTCAATAACCCTCAGGGTCCTGTCTAGGTCACAGCCCCAGATAAGACACCAAGGCAAATAGTGGTGAAGCTGAGATTAAGAGGCATTGGTCAACATTGATGTAGGTTAGGGAAGATGTGGATATGCTTGTTTTTAGGATGTAGAGGGAATCATAAAATTAGGATGAAGAAGGGATTGGAAGAGTGGGATTATAGATCTCCATGGATTAAAATTATGCTAGATTTTTTTGGTAATGATGGTTGCTCATTGTTTTTGTTTGTTTGTTTTGTTTTTGTTTTTGTTTTGTTTTTCTGTGCTACGTTATGACAGTATGGGGTTGACAGGACAGGTCCTCCACCAAATAATGGGCAACAACAGTTCTTCTAGTAGAGCAGGGTGATCAGCAAAGATCACAGCAAAAGAGAGCAGTGAGTAGAAATAGAGAGAACGATGTGTTGGTGGGAGGACAGAGGTACATTTTAAAGAAGTCTTTCTCCTGACAGGTGACTATAAATTCTGCCAAGCTCCCCGAAATTGCTGTTGCTGGTTGGGTTTGTTGCTGAATTGAGGGTGGCGTCTTGGTAAAAAAAATACACATTCATATTTTATTATCCAGAGCATTTCCATTCAGACTTAAGAAATGTGAGAGAGTGCTTTAGTGTTAAGACCTGACTACATTATGGTAAAATTACCTGACAAATTCTAATTACTGGAATTAGTAAATGAGTGTGAAAAATAGAGGAAAGGAAAAGAAAGGAGGAGAGAGAAAGTGAAAAATAGAAAAGAGGAAAAGAGAGACTTTAAAGTGGAAAACCAAGAGCTGGTGAAAAGAAAGACAAATAAACAGAAAAAAAAAAGAAAAAAAGAAAAGTCTTTTCCACATAGAAACACTGAGATGATGAGTATTTTTTTAAACATCATTAGACGTTTATTTTTATGAACTTTTAACACATGATTTGAATAATCAGAGAAAAGTACAATCCTATTACAGATTGCTTCATAAAGGTCTGAAAGCTCTGTTAAAATAAAATGCAAAGGGAGACCAGCTTTGAAAACCTCCTGGGCAGACGAAACTGGTTAAATGATATAAGCAAAGCTTAACTTAGTTTATTTTACAAATGACCTGGGTCATTTCTTGCTTATGCCTCTGGAAATATAAGCAGAACTCACTGTTTCCCAAGGTTGATATGAGGAAACCATTGACCGATTCTCTATCATTTTAGAAGATCCTGATGATATAACCAATAACTATAAAGAATATACAGTTACTGCTTTATACGCTTCTTTACAACAATTACCCCTGAGCCTCATTCTATGTTTTGGTTTGAGTGCTCCCAGTTTGCACACTGTCTTTCTGGTGTGTGCACAATGTACTTTTCCTAATTGCTACTTCAGTGACTTCAGCTGTTTCTGAACTTTGACAGGTTCCAGAAGTGAATACTGAAGCTAAGTTTTTATAGAGAAAAGAAATCTTGACGTTGGCTTTCATCTGACCTACCATCCGGCTACCAGAGAGACTGAGAAACGAGGTATCTTCATACAGATGTTGACGTTTACAGAGGTTAAGAAAGTTGGCTTGACTTAACTCCTACCCCATCAGACTGTCAGGGCTAAGAGGATAGATGATACCATGATGATGATTTTAAGGCTGCTCCAGAAAGAAAGTGAAGTTAATACAAAATAAACCTGCAAAAGTACTTCGGCAGAATTTTCTGTAAAGTTAATGGGCATGTCATATTTTCTAATGATGGAACTCTAGCAAGAACTTTTCAGAGCTATGTAGAGTGGTTGCGGGAGGAGTTTATTGTGGGTAAAATCAATGCTCAATTTGAATCTGCAGGCAAACTGAGCCCAAAATAATATGACATGAAGATGAGGGTCAGGATTCGAACTTCTATGCCACACATAACTTCACTAACAAAGGGTCATCCATGGGAGTGGGTAGAAACTGTAGAGTATGTTCATGTGAGAAGTGGGTGAAGCAAGGCCAGAAAGGATGGATAATCTAAGGCACTGTCCTCATAAAGCAGGGTGCCCCCACCAGCTGGCATCTCCTCCTGGCTCTCACAAGGAGGCAAGAGGAGACTGGAGCATTTGCAGGCAGAGAGCAAGGGCAAATGCAAATGGGCATTCTTTTTTAAAACCTTGATTAAGAGACAGAGAGAGGAAGGGAGATTTGTTGTTCCACTTATTTATGCATTCATGGGTTTCTTGTTGTATGTAACCTGACCAGAGATCGAACCCAAAACCTTGGTATATAGGTATGACATTCTAACCAACTGAGCTACCCGGCCAGGGTGCAAGTGACAATCCTTGCAGGCGAAAACAGTTACTGTCTGGGAGTAAAGAAGAGGCTGACAACTTCCTTTGGAAGAAGTAAGAGAAAAACAGCTAACTAGTCAAGAAAGTGTTAAATCTGTGCTAAGGATAAGGAGTTTAGACCAGATCTACTAAGTACTCAGAGATTGTTGTTGGAAGGAAATGAGATGATACGTGTGAGAGCACTCGGTAAATGGAAAAACTCTCTGCTAATGTGAGCCATTAATACTATTATTCTCATCCATTACAAGTTCCTGAACAGGGGAGTGACTTCAAAAGATTATTGTGGGAGTGATGTGCACAATGGCCTGTAAAGGCAGGAAGAGTCCAGTTGAGAAGAGCTGTAGGATTCTGCTGACTCAGCTTAACTGAGAGTTGGGAATATTCCTTAAAAAGTACATGTCCTCCTTTCTCCCCTTTCTCTCCCCACCAGACCCTGAGGAAAGCCTTCTTTTGGCCTGAAGAGCCAGCTGACAATCAAATCCTGCTTCAGCCTCATGTAAACCAAGAAAAATTGTAACAGATGCTTAATCTTTAAAAACACCGGTGATCTATCTATGTTTCTGACTCTGCTTCGTCTATGTTTGGCTCAAAATATTTATCACTTCTTCCTTTACTTCTCATTCAAGAGAAGCAGATGTCACAGTGATAATATAAATCCATATGTGATCTAGGAAGAGGAAAACCCATGAAAATGGAGTGTGGGCCTCTGATTTTGGCTCCTTCGTAGAATACACACCTGTAGGGAAGCACGGGATTTGATTGGAAAGTCTGTAAGGAGGACTCTCTGAAAGGTTGGAGGCCTCTAGGGGATTCTTGCCAAAGGAGGCAGACCCTGCCTTGCTTTTCCAAACAAGTCTGAGCCCCCAGGTGTTTTATGGAATCTTTATGTTTAGACTTTAAAACATCCTAGTTTAAAGGAGACTGCAGATGCATGTGTTTTTTCAAGGATACTTACCCTGCTGATCATATCTAGAGGTTAATTTTAGTTCAAGCTGTTGCTACAATAAGAGCCTAAGGAGGCAGATGAACGGGGCTGTCTGGTTCATTTAGCCAGGCAGTCCCTTAGCCCTCTCTTTCACAGAAACTTGTGTCAGAGTAATCATTCATCTGTCACTCAGGGTCTGCTGGTCAGCCCTAGCACATACCTTATATCATTAGTGCAGTACTAAGGTTAGGTGAGTAACTTGTTCCCACTTCCTCAAAATAAGTTCGTAAATCATGTGCCTTGTATGTGCCTTCTATGTACCTTGTAATAAAGTTTAATACCTCATTAACAACAACAACAACAACAAAAAACCATGAAGAAATATGCATGTTTAAAGCAGATAAATCCTTAGGGAGGGAAGTTGGCTTGCCATATGAAGAAGGGAGGTAACATTGCTTAGAATAAAGGCTCAAGATGGATAATGTGGAACTGCAATTCACAGAAGAATGATGTGTCTTGCAAATTGAATGATGAACTGCTAGGAACAAAATTAGAAATCAATATGCTATATAAAAATTAGTTAGTGTAAGACCAATAGCAAAATACGGTAATTATTTTTAGAGATGGGATTGAAAATCAAAACAGAAGTACTCAGATCAAATTGAAGGCGGCCACACATTTGTCAAGGGCACAACACCAAAGACTCTGAGAGTAACAGCCTTTCTTCTTCTTCTTCCTTTTTTTGGCTTAAAATAAATAAAATATCTCAAACAGGCAACCATTATAACTATGCCAGGAAAAAGCCACACTCAGAGGAGCACTGGTTCTTAAACCTTTCTGCACACATTGTTTATTATTGACAGCATTGAAATAAGCTTCTATTTGCAGCATTTAAGAGGCATTTAAGCATTTATCTTAGAATGCTAGAATCTGGTTATTGTGGCATACTCATCACGCTTAACTGGGGAACATGGAAGAGTGCCTGAGGAGATCTGAGCCTTCAAAGCAGAGGCTCTGACATCCAGCAAAGCATGTGTAGGTGTGTACACACACACACACACACCACACACACACAGATACACAGTCTGTCCTCACTCAGGACAAGTATGAAAAAGGCATTAATTTATAGGCTTTCTTCATAATGTTCCATAGAAAATGGCTTGCAACTTACTAATATTATATTTATGTAAGAGTTAGCTAACATAAGAAGTTCTAAGTTTCTCTACTTTAACCTATAAGAAGTTCAACATAAGAAGTAAGAAGTTCTAAGATTCTCTACTTGAACCATGGGGATGTTATAGGACTGGGGAGTTGTATATCTCTGTTACAGGAAGCAAGAAAATGTGCACAAGTTCAAAGGGAAGAGAGAGATAAAGGAAAATAATCACTTAAAAGAGAAGTATGTATGTGAGAGTATAAAACATGAATGTGCTTAAGAATACAGGTCTTGTAATTTATAGATCTAAAGAGTGAACGGTTGTTGTGTTGTGATAGTGTTCTTGTTATTTCTTCACTGGATTCACTTGGTACCAGGATTTGGGTAGAAAAAATGATGAGACCAGATTATAAGGATAAAGCCTCCTTACACATGGAGCTAGGTCTGTCTCAGCCTGGGGGAAAAAATCCTTTAAGAGGAAATGAGTATCTCCAGTGTGAGGTGGCAATTCCTGTCCCTAATTAAATATGTATGCCGTGGCAGTAATTTGAATGTTAAACTAGGGTTTAATACTAGTGCAATAACTGGTTAGTGGGATGAAGAAGAGGGATTAATAAATTCACACATAATAGTTTTGGCAGAAACATTGCAGTGAGAAGTTGGCCACCTGCCACCAGGAAGAGGGACTTCACCAGAATGTGGTCATGCTGGCACCTTGATCTTGAACTTCTCAGCCTCCAAAACAGTGAGAAATAAATTCTGATGGTTAATCAACTACCCAATCTACGCTATTTTGTTATAGTAGCCTGAACAACCTAAGACAGATCCTAATACATAGTTTGAGCAATGTGCATGTTTGTTGACTTTTTCTTAGGGTTTATTTTGGGTCCCCCAAATGATTATGCTTTATAATAGTCTTTTTTTCTTCCAACAGAGTCATTAACAGTATGGATAAATAAAGTTCACACCGTGACACAGAAACCAATTGAAACTTAGTATCAGACAGCTGTTTTAGAATTAGGGAGGAATCAGAAAGAGGGGGGCTATCTATGCCAGCCCCCAAATGCTATAAAGGCAGCTCAAAGTACAAGCCTTTGTGTATTTGTGTGAATCCATAATATCACTTATAATTATTAAAAATAAAATTGAATTTTAAGGATAATGAAAATTAATAGTGGAATGAAAACCTTGCATCCTTAGTTTGTAGTAATACCTCACTTTTAAAGCAACACTTAATTTCAAACTCAAATATTTAGAATAGAGCCAGTAAACCTTTCATGAGTATGAAAAGGCATGATAAGAGATAGATTAAGTAATTAAAATAATTAAAGTTGCTGAAATCGGTTTGGCTCAGTGGATAGAGCGTCAGCTTGCAGACTGAAAGGCCACAGGTTTGATTCCGGTCAAGGGCATGTACCTTGGTTGCGGGCCCATCCCCAGTGGGGGGCGTGCAGGAGGCAGCTGATCGATGTTTCTCTCTCATCGATGTTTCTAACTCTCTATCTCTCTCCCTTCCTCTCTGTAAAAAATCAATAAAATATATTTAAAAAACAATTAAATTTTATTTAATTTTGATGTGAGTATAAATTTATATAATGGTTGATAAAAGAATTTGGCTATATATATCTAGTGCCTAATTTTTGAGAAAGTTAGACCTTGAAATCACAACTAGAAATCAATTGAGAATGTGGTTGATGAGAGTGTGATTTGTTCTACATACTCTATGGTATGAAATGTTCACAGTGATAATTTATTCATGTGTTACTTATATAATAAACAATCAGTATCAAAACAACAACAAAGGATTAAGCCTTCTAAGGAGCTTGGAGGAAAGAGGTGTTGACTCTCTGGAGGGAAAGTGAGAGATGGGAAGTTAGAAAACAAGAATAAGCAAAGGCTGAAAATAGTTAATGAAATTTTATTTGGAATTCTTCATTTACACTATTCTGAAGTCTGACTCACAGTAGTGCACCCAATAAATATTAATGGTGTGTGATTATAAAAAAAAATCAAAGTTCCAGTTTTTATTGGACAAAAATGATTTTCATAGAATTATAGCCAAAAAAGAAAGTAATAGAAACTTATGTGGAACAGAGGAAAATAGCTTAATAAACTATGGCATATTTCTACCATAAAGTTTATATGAAAATTAAAATTCTTGTGTTTGAAAATTATTTATTGACATGGGAAAATATTTCAATTTAAATGCTAAGTAAAAAAAGCAGAATACAAGCTGTTTCATTTAAAAAATAACATTAAAGATAATCACACTAATAGTAATAATATTAAACACATACAGTAGAAAATACACTAAAATATTGAGCTGTTGTCTGGCTGCTGAGATGAAAGATGGTATATTTATTCTTAACATTTAAAGCTTTCTACATTTTGTTATTGTTTAAATAATAAGCATGAGTTGATTTTCAGTCAGAAAAAATTATAAAGAGCAACCAAATATCTCCTATAAAATGCAAGCTCATATGCATTACTTTTAAATGACCTCTCACAGCCAGCAGAGTCTTATTTTAAACGTTTAACGACTGGATTTCAAACCCACAGCAAATTGGTAGCAGGAATTTAAAAGGAGAGATGAAAGGATATACCATATAAAGACAGAGTGGGAAAATATAAAATAATTGACACCTTACTCCCAAAGGAAGGAACAGCAATATTATGGAAAAACGTGCAAGTCTGCTAAAATTACAGTTTACTGAGATTATTAGAGCAGGGACTAATGAGCTACCAATCTCAACAGCCTTTCAGGGAATCGATAATATGTGGAAGAAATATTTCTGCAACAAAAATTAAAATTATTTTATTTAAGTCCCTGATTGTGACACGTCCTAGCTTGTAATTTTTAAAAAATTGTGTAGTTATTATTTTTTTTGCTTCTTTGCTTCTTGCCACTTGTGCTGACCATGTGCCTGGTAGCCATGCCTGGCAAAATTGAGGAAATCAAGGACTTCAGCTCACAGCCAGGTGAAATGATGCCAAATCTGTCAAGATCAAGAAAAATAAGGATACTGTGAAGTTCAAAGTCCGATGCAGCAGATACCTTTATACCTTGGTCATCACAGACCAAGAGAAGGCTGAGAAGCTGAAGCAGTGCCTGCCCCCAGGTTTGGCGGTGAAGTAGCTGAAATGAACCTGACAGACAAAAATTAAAAACAATTTTTTAAAAATTATGTAATATCTTTAAGACTCAGAATTGTCAACTTCTAAATGGGAATAATCAGACAATAAGGTGGTAAAGGCCTGGAGCAGGGAGTGGGGGCAGGCTAGAAGGGGTCAAGGGGGGGAAAAGGGGATATATGTAATACAACAATGCAGATTATTAAAAAATAATAAAATAAATAAAAGGATTTAGGATTAGACAATTTTATATTTAAATCTCTGCTTCAGGACTTTGAGAAACTATATGCCTCAGTCTTCTCAGCCTCAAAATGGGGATAATTACTTTAACCTCTTAATACTATTTTGAGAATTAAATGGGATAATATAAA
Source organism: Corynorhinus townsendii (assembly GCA_026230045.1). Lineage (NCBI taxonomy): Eukaryota > Metazoa > Chordata > Mammalia > Chiroptera > Vespertilionidae > Corynorhinus > Corynorhinus townsendii. Next base: position 135,363,076 of record JAPDVU010000004.1, read on the forward strand.
CTGATTAATATGACACCAGGGATATTTAAGTGCTAAATAAATGGAAGTTACTTTTATCATAATGGTAAATGTGGTAGGCCTCAATCCAAGTCATTTTCTCCAGAGTCCCCTAGGTTATAGAAAGGAGTGAGCTAAGTTGAAAAGTTTGGACTTAATACAGTGTAATGAGTATTCACGCAAATAGTTTACATAACTAGCATGATGATTTTATAGTTCAGAATGATTTGTTTGATAACAACAGCATTATCAATCCATCTTTCTGGTTTTGCAACAACCTCCTTTCTTCACAGTGAGTACGTTGGAGGACGGGGAGTGAGGCAGGCTTCTCTAGAGAATGTCATAGTGATGCACCTGACCCTTGGTCTCTGGTCACTGAAACCCAGCAATCCTATTTAAAAATGTTTTAAAACAATTAAAGGTGTTTAAAAACAAGTTCAAAGGGCACCATAACCTATAGGCAAAGTGTCAAAGTGAAGAGTTTACAGTCTTGTCCTTTTGCTCACTACCTTTCTGCCTCCATGGATTTCCAGCCATGGCATAGATACATTTTTCCAAATGAAGCCTACTTTCAGCTTCCACAGTGCCCAACTACCCTACAAAGGGCATCCAGAGAAGCCTGTCTGTCTACCGCAGAAGTGGAGTCACCTGCACGATGAGTGGAGAATTGGGCTCAATTGTGGGCTCAGTGAACTCACTTACCTTATTAGTGGCCAGAAACTAGCACAGTTGAAACAAAAATAGATTCAGAGAAAGTTGGGATTTTTGTGAGCATTCGATGCTCTCCTTTAGGTCTTAAGAAAAAGTTTTCTAGGAATTTTGTGACCACAAAATTTGGAAATTGATTCTATTTTGTGTCACTGGGTAATTGCTCCAAATACTCAGCTGATATACTGGTTATGTCCAATTATTTAGAGAGCATATATCTTTGGAAAATAGTCAGGTTGTAGATGACATTCAGTCTGGCTCACAGGTTAAAATTGAATTGGTGAAACTAATTTTACTGTTGTCCTGCTGATGATTTTCTAAAATGATCTCTGCATTGGAAATACATTTTTGAGTGCTCCAGTATAACCAATGATGAGCTAAGGCATAATAAAATGATGTTTTTGTTAAATGTATGGTACCCACTACTTCATACTATGTCTGTTTTGACCTGCAGGTTGGAATAATAGGTTTTTCTTAAATTGTATGATGATTGGGTAAGAAGATGTATACAGAATAGAATGAGTATTTTAAGAATTGTATGAGAAAATAATAAAATTGCATAGATAATGACAGTGGAAGAAAAATTATGTGTTTTTGAGGCAGAGTAGAGTTTCATAACTTTTATGTGTGGTTTTAAAAATCAATGTAGAAAATAATGGAGTGATAAATAGAATAAAAATGTATCTGTGGTAGATTTATGAGTATTTACTTTCCTCTCATCCTAAAAGTTATCTTCAGTCAAAAGAACTTTGACCATTTCTCCTGTAGTCAAAATAAATTGAAATTCATGCTATGTTTAGAATAGACTTGATTGATGACAATAGGACTGGTAGGTCTGTGTTCCGGTTGGAAAAAAAGATGATCCAACAAAGAAGATTCACATGGTTAGTAGAATGAAGTCACTGCTTGATGTACGATGTCACAGAGCAGATGATTGGATAGTTCTCAGGTTTATTCAGATTCATGCTATGTTTAGAATAGACCTGAGTTTTCAGAGAATGTCTCCCCTATATTAACACTGTTCATTTATTTCAACTGTTCTTGTGGGCCATGCTAACCAGTAAATAGAGAATTAAAGTTAAGTCATTACACAGGGACATCAGTTATAAAGATCTGAAGATAGATGGGGAAATATCTCTTTATTTAATAGCAATATTCAGGCCTTTGCTTTGAGGTAGGTCAACAAACCATTCTTTATTTCACGAGTTTATTAGAAAATGTAATTTAAAAATAACCCTGCCATGAGCTTGCCAAAAGGTAGTGGTGGAGGTTGGAAAACAAATCCAATGTTAGAACCAGAGAGTAAATTATCTGAGCTTTGTCTCAAGATATTGTGGAAGAAGTGTAAAGGGACACACACACACACACACACACACACACACACACACCACACACACACACATAAACTCATTCTCTATTTTCTCCAGATTGCAGCCTATATCTGTAAAACTTAGAGGAATTTTCTTGCTTAGCCTATATTAAATATATCACAATTTTAGGTTTCTATTTTGGCAAGGAAAGTGCCTTGCAGCAGAGAAAGTGATAAAACTAACTTTAACAATATAATTATAAAAATACCAATTTTCAAGTATAGTATTTATCACTTGCATAATATGTTATGTGTAAGGCTAGGTTTGGCCATGGTGGTTTAAAATGATAATGTTTTCATATTTGAACAAATTATAAAGTTGTCTTTCATTAAGAAGGCTATTATTAAGGCTAGGAGAGCCCATGAAAAACTGAATGCAGAGGAAAATACTAAATCCCTCTAAAATTCATGTGCCCGACACCATAAATTAGAATCTCACCTTGATACCCTCTGTGATATGTTACAACTTTAATTATTTTTAGTTTCTCTGAAGCAGTATTACAAAGGGCTGTTTCATCATAGTATCTATTACTTCTTCCTAGAATACAGGTACAAAAAAAAAAAAAAAAGAATTATAACTCCTTGACTGGTTGCCGACTTGATAATAAAATGAATGCATGAAAAGTAGCCCAAGGAAGAATATTTTATTAGATCAATTAATATTGTAGAGGAGTTTTGTTCCTGGGTTAATCATTAGTATGAACTCTTAGCTGGTAGTTAAGGTTTGGGGCTAGTCATAAAAGTGACTTGGAAAGGAAACCTCTGTCTTTATTCTCTATCAAGGACTCTCACTCAGATTTATTCAATGTGGTGTCTGAAGATTTTTCAAATAACTCATTTTCCAAAGAAATTTGAAGAAGAGTGTTGAGTTACTTTTCAAGGGTGTTTCACTCATTTTAATTAGAACTTTTTTGCAGATGAAGAAAACATGAGAACAGCTAGGTACTCTAACTTATTGGTCATATTTTTAAAAAATAAAATATAATGTAGATTTAGCTTAATGTAAATGCAACTTGATAGTTATTACCCCATATAACTTTTTAAAAAAGTGTTAACTTTGCTAAACCATGGGATTGGTGTTATTATGTAGTTTGTACTGTCTCTGCCATGTCAAATCCTATCTACAGAATGGTGGAACTTGATTGATGACAATAGGACTGGTAGGTCTGTGTTCCAGGCCACCCAATGAACCATGCCCCTTCTCTTTTGGATTCCTACAAAAGGGGTCCTTGCAATGTCACAAATGACTTGAAATATTAAAGTGACAAATATTATCAGTCTTACTAAGTGTTTCAGACTATGATATCACATGTTATTGGTACTTGGATTCAATGTTGTATATTGTGACAAATTTTTTAAAAATTAAAAAGAAGAGAATAGAAAATACTAGAATTCATTGTATAAGAACAAGGGCAAGTGTTTTGGGGAAGGTGTTTTGTTTGTTTGTTTGTTTTTTGCATTTGTATAATATATTGGAGGCCTGGTGCATGAATCTGTGCACTGGTGGGGTTCAGTCAGCCCTCTCCAATGGTGGCCGATCAGGGGCAGGGCCAGCCAGGATGAGGGGCCGTGGTCATTCTGGGGCCGTGGTCATTCTGGTCATTCTGCCATTCAGTCGCTGGGCTTTTATTACATAAGATTAGACAACTCAGGAAGCCATAACAAAATATAAATTGGTGTGGCTTAAACAACAGAAATATATTTTTCTCAGTTCTGGATGCTGGAATTTGGGGTCAGGGTGCCAGCATAGCATTGTTCCATATACCAGAAAGTGGTAGATTGATTGCCAGTCAGAGCACATGCCCAGGTTGCAGATTCAATACCCAGTCCAGTGAGTGCAGGAAACAATGGAACGATGTTTCTCTCTCTCTCTCCATTCTTCTCTCTGAGATCAATTAAAATGAGTGATACACAAATAATGTTCTATAAGTATGGTTTTAACAGGAAAGACATTAGTGATCTATGAAGTGAAAAACTCATTATAACACATATATACAGCATGACCCCATTTTTTAAAAAAATTGATTTCAGAGGAAGGGAGAGGGAGAAATAGATAGAAACATCAATGACGAGAATCATTGATCAGCTGCCTCCTGAGAATCAAGCCCATAACCTGACTGGGAATCATATCATGACCTCCTGGTTCATAGATTGATGCTCAACCACTGAGCCCCACCAGCAGGGCCCCATTTTTATCAATACCAGGCACATGAGGTACATTGGCAAGATCTCACTCCTAGACAAAAGTCTGAAATTGCCCAAACTCCTTTGCAGCTAGGTTTATGGATATGAATTAATTTCTGCCAATTGGATGTCCTTGCACAATATTTTGAAGGCAGAAGTGAGGCACTTCCCGCAGTTTGGGCTGTTTGCGGCTCGTGAGCATGTTTGCAGAGATGTGGAGTTTTCTGCAGCGGAATCCAGGTTGTGCACAGGCAGTTGTGGCAGAGGCAGTGCCCAGTGACCTGTTTTGTGGGATCTGGACAGCACTTGCAGGGGCAGCAGTTTCCCAATCCCCAGGTCACAGCTGTGTCAGAGTGTCTTAGAATTCACTTGTGACTGAGGGGGCAGCTCCTCCCACTAGCCAGGCAGTCTTTCCTGGGGGGCCAGTCTAATACCCACTCCTCCAGCTTTCCGATGATTTCCCAATCACCAATTCCCTGTGCTAAATTCTTTCCTGTCTAAAATAGCAAAGATCTAAAATCATTTTGGACCCTCTACTTTCAATGAAAATAATGCTGCACAGGTCAGGTATGAGAAGTGGGTGAGGTGTTGCGGAAGGCTCCCTTCTTTGAGTCTCAGCTTCCTCTTCTGTAGAATGGAGACCAAAGATTAGTTGTTCATAGTTATTGAAGACCATAGCAGCTGTATTTCCCAAAGATGGCCACAACATTTCCTATCCCTCATGTGGCCTTGCCACTTTCTGCCATGTCCTCTCTCTTGAAGTGGGGCTGACCTCCAACCTGCTGGTAGCCAGTACACTGCTTACCTTCAGAATTCCAAGGCCAAGACTAAAAAGGCATGGGGGCTGCAGCCCGGCTCACTCTGCCAGGGTTTCCAGCTCTGCCCCGCCTACGCTGCTCAGGGCTCTGGCTGGTGTGGGGCCTTGTCCTCCTGGCTTGCTTCCCCTCCAGTTGACAGCCCAGCACCTCCCTGCACACCATGGCCCACCTGCTGGTCTTTCTAGGCCCAGCAGGTGGGTGGGGTAAGAGCCCAGGTTGGGCCTCACGCCTCCTGGCTTCTGTGTGCCACTGCCCCCTGAAGCCCTCAGCCCCTATTCCTGCTAGTGCTCCCACTGGGGCCAGATGCCCAAGTGCTGTGCACAGCCCATGGGGACTGCTGAGGCCACCAGGAAAGCCTCCCCAGCCTATCCCCAATTCCAGTGCCCTGATCCCGGGTCCACTTCTGCCAAAGGAGAGCTTTGCCTTCTCAGCTGCCGGAGACTGAGCACCTCCAGGGTCCCCAGACCCCACATTTCTGCCAGCCAAGGCAGTTGGCTGGCTGGCCCCACCCTGATCGGGGTGTTGGGGGGCTATCTGGCCCGAATCAGGCTGGTTGGCTGCCGCCGCAGTGCGTGTCATAGCCACCGGTCGTTCTGGTCGTCCTGGTCGTTCCGCTGTAATGGTCACTGGGTTTTTATATATATATATATATATATATATATATATATATATATATATATATATATGTTTCTTACTATGGGTTTGTACTGGATTGAATAGTGTTCCCTCAAAATTCATGTCCACTCACAACCTGTAAATGTGACCTTATTTGAAAATAAAGCATTTGCAGATGTAATGAAGGAAAGGCGATGTTGCATTGGGTTAGGGTGAGTCCTAAATCCAATAGATCTGGTGTCCTTATAGGAACAGGAGAGTTTGGACACAGACACAGAAGAAAGAAGGACATGAAGCAGAGATCAGAATGGCATAGTCATACATAAAGGAACACCAAGGATTGCCAACAATCCTGGCAATAATTCTGGCAACTTGGTTTTGGACTTTTAGTAAGAGAATAAATTTCTGTTGTTTGAAGCCACCCACTTTGTAATACTTTGTTATGGCAACTATGGAAAACTAATACTGGCTTTTAACAAAAATTTAAAGTCTCTGGAATTGGTAAATTGGGACTTCTCTTATAGTGCAAAAGAAGTCCCCTGATGTCTTCAGGAAAAGAGGGAGGCTCCTTTTTATCTTTTCCCTGTCTCCCCTGACTTTAGTTACACCGCTGTGAATCAGATAAATTCCTTCTTAAATCTTTCCATTCTACCACCTTATGCCATCCCAAGGTAGAGGGATCAGTCTTCAATTAAAGCCCAAGATGTAATTCTCTCAGGATGTAAGATTATTTTTCTTCTATAGTAGGAGTATTTGTTGGTGCTTGAGAAACAGTTGTGAAGAGAACAGGTGAGGTTTCTGATCTCTTGGGGTATTGGGGATAAATAAATCTTTTTCATGCTTTAACATTATAACTTCTGGATTTTAGAATAGATGTAAAGAGCCTTGATGCCAAGAGATGTTCATATTTTATTCAGAGATAATCATATTTCAATAGTGGCCCAATTTAAAATTGAGTGGACCTCAGCCTCCTCATTGATGGTAGGCACAAAATCATTATGCTTGTATAACCTGGGTCACAATTAGGACTTATAAACCATTCTGATTGGCTATGCTTTTTTAATTGATTGAAACATTATGAAAGAAATATTTAAGTTCTTGCTGATTATAAAAATTGTTAAATATGTAAAGTTCATTTCTTTCACAGGTGAATTTCTATCTTTATAAATTACATTTTCCTCCCCAAAGATCTTTCATGAAATCATTAATAGTTCTAGCTTGATCTTTTGTAACTGTTGCTTACTATTCCAAAAATAGAAATGTAGCTTGCTATATTTGAACAAAGATTTAGTTTGTTTAAAATTCTATAATATTATAAATTATTCTGCAATAATATGAACTATACTGCAATCAATACCCTTGTGTGTACATCTTTCTACACAAATGTTCAGAATATTAGTGTGCTGCAGTAGGATTATTGAGCAAAAGTCAGTAGATTTAAAATGTTGATGGATGGTGATAAAAAGCTCTCCAACTTATAGACTGTCCAACAATATGTGAGAATGCTTATTTTCTCACAACCCCAAACTGCATATCATTAAATGCTTTTAATTTTTGCCATTCTAATGAGTGATAAATAATTTATCATTGTTGCTTAAACTGTTTCTCTGATTATCAATAAAGTTCAATTTCATTTTATGTATTAATTTTCAGATATTAAATGGCCATTGTATTTTCCCCTATGCCACAAACATACATTTCATTAAATATTTACTTTCTACTCTTAGTTGAAAAAAATCATTATATACTATTTATGGGTATTAAACTTTGTTATGAGTACTGCATATGTTTTCTTTTAGTCAATTGTGTCTTTCACTCTATTTATGGTCTTCTGTCCTAGTCATAAACTGTTGTCAACATTTGTTCACACTTTACTTTTTGGCATTAGGATTTCCTGCCTTTATTTATTAGCCTTTGTTTGCTCTTTAGTATGGGGGGAGTAGCCGATATTCTTGTCTGGGATTATTGAGTAGTTCAGCTACTCTACCTATTCGTAATGCCTTGCAGATTATCTATAAATTTCTATGTGTGCATAGGTTTCTTTGTGTGCTCACTATTATATTCTTCTAATCTATTTGTCTAACTCTGGATCAGTGATATGCTGTCTTAATTATAGCCCATTGCTGGTATTTTTCTTATTTGGTAGGTAAAAATTTTTGTCTTCGTTATTCATAATTTTCTTAGTTAGCTCTTCATATTTATTTTTCTGTAAAAATCTTAGAATCAGCTTGTTTGGTTTCAAAAATGTCATTGATGATAAATTCAAGGGATATATTAATTCGGGGAAATGAATATCTACGTCTTTCCACTTATTAAAAATTTCCTTTATAATACATTTTTATTTTTCTCACATGAAACTTTAAAAATCTTGGACTTATTTGATTTATTTTTGGAATTTTACAATTCTACTATGAAATATATTTTTTCTTTTGTTGTTGTTTTTGGTAGGTAGGTTGGGTGCTGAAATATTCATTTTTCTATGTTGAGCATGCCATCCTATTGAATACATTACAATAATAGCCTTCTTCTACATAGATGTTAGATGCTTTGGTGTGAGACTCTCTTATCATTTTCTTTTACTAGCTTCTTAATCCTGGTAATTGTGGAGAGAAGGAGATTTAATTTTTTTTAAAAGTTATCTTTATTAATAAGTTTAAATTGTAAATGTAGCTTGAATCATGAGGCCAAAATGAACTCTCCAATTTCTCTTTCTGAATGAGAACAGCTTTAAAGCTATAAGCTCCTTAAAAAAATGGTATTGGGAGAATGCCTTTGTGGGCAAAGGACAGCAGTAGGAAGAAGAAACACACTGGACCTGACAGGTGGCACAGAGAACTGGGCTGGTGTCAGGAAGTGCAGCACAGATTTGAGTATCCTGTTTTTCCTAAGTTTGGGGAGAGATAGAATAGGAAGAATTCCATATGAGGTAGGTGTGGAGACTTTGGGGACTTTGTGTGACAATGTGGCCCTGTTTTGGAATAACCATCTAAGCCTCCCATGGCCAACATCACGCCTCCTCTCTCTTGTTTGATAAGGCTTTTTCTCCCTGGTTTGTAGAAAGACCTTGTTAGTGCCTTGTCAGAGGAGTTTCCATTTCAAGAGGAAGTTAATTTTCCTCGGGAGTCCCTTCCCCATCATTGCTCATTATCTCCAGGCCTGCACTGAGAATCCAATTCTAGTATGTGTTGGAGACCAATTACGAATTCCAACATGGAGAGGAAAGGTCCACACACAGAGGCTTCAAGATTTCCCTCATTTCTCTTGTCTTTCTTCTCTCCTCCCTCCATTATTTGTGTCTTTGTTTGTGGAGGTTCATTATAAATTTGGGTCTAAGGATAGCTGATTATTGAAACAATTGCAAAAGAAGCAGGAGGAAAAGACATTGTTCAGGGATGCTTAGCTTGGAGCTGAATCTGCTAAAAGATAATAATTTGAATTGTCTTTTTGTGTGGGGATGTGTAGAAGGAGTGTGTTTGGGACTCTATACCACAAAGTTACACTAAGTTAATTAGGAGCGTCTAAATTTTTTATTACCAAAAGAGTTTATGTGGATATTGGAACAGTATCTAGAATATAGTGGGTAGTCAGAAAATACGTGTTAAAGGAATAAAACATGCTGGGGAGGTAGTGAGAGAGATTGCAAGATAATTGAATTTTAAAAGTGGCTGATTAAAACCCAAGTCTCCCTTCTTTGGGGGTAATTTAGTTATTTATTTAATCACAAATAAAATTGTCTGTGGTCAAAGATGACAAAGTCAACATTGCTATTTTGGGTTGCTTACCAAGGAAAATTGCAGGTCACACCCAAAGCACAGCTATTCTCACATCCCTACCCTGCTCTGAGTTTCAGAGGTATCTAACTGTGCCTTCCCCTCAACCCTCACAAAATGTTGAACCTGGATTTCAAAACTTGTTGTTGCAAGCACATTTGTAACTGGCCAATTTTATTAGTTTTAAAGGTATTCACAAATCACAGAGTGTTATAAGTAGAAGGGAATTTATAGAAAGTGCTAACCTGGGGGTCTTTGGAATCCTAGGCAGTGTGTGAAAGTAATGCCAGAAATCAGTTCTAGTTTCAGCATTTCCAAAGCTTAACATATACTTAAAATTTTAGTCATTCACAGTCTCAATTAACAAATTTTGATAAGTTGTGTCTTCATTTAGTATATTTTGAAATTTCTTGTGAGATTTATTTTTGACCTGTGTATTATTATTTTTCTGAATTTTTAATCATCATCATCATTATTTTTAGATATATTTTTATTGATTTCAGAGAGGAAGGGGGAGAGAGGGAGAGATGGAAAAGTCAATGATGAGAGAGAATCATTGATTGGCTGCTTCCTGCACGCCTCCACTGGGGTTTGAGCCTGCAACCTGGGCATGTGCCCTTGACTGGAATCAAACCTGGGACCCTTCAGCTGCAGGCTGACACTCTATCTACTGAGCCAAACCAGTTAGGGCATCATCATTTTTATTTTTTATTGAATTTATTGGGGTAACATTGGTTCACGAAACTATACAGGTTTCAAGTGTACAGCTCAATCACATGTCATCTGCACACTGCATTGTGCACCCATCACCCCAAGCAAAGTCTCTTTTCAAACCCAGACCCATGTATTGTCATTGTTTAATCTCTGTGTATGTTGGAATGTTCCAGTTATATTTCTGTTATAGATCTGTAGTTTGATCTCATTGTAGTCTGAGAACAGACATTCGATGATTTCTTTTTTATTTTTAAATTTGCTACTGCTTGTTATATGGCTCAGAAGGTGGTCTATCTCTGTGAATGTTCCATGTGAGCCTGAGAAGAGTGTGTATTCTGCCTTTGTTGGATGAAGTAGTTTATAGATGTCAATTATACTCAGTTGATTGATGGTGCTGTTGAATTGCACTATGTCCTTACTGATTTTCTGCCTGCTGGATCAGTCCCATTCTAAGAGAGGAGTGTTGAAGTATCCAACTATGATAGTGGATTCATCTATTTGTCTTTGCAGTTCTGTTAGTTTTTGTCTCACATAGTATGATGTTCTGTTGTTAGGCACATACATTTTAAGGATTGTTATGTCTTCTTGGAGAATTGACCACTTTATCATTATGTAATGGCGTTTTTTATCTTTGATAATTTTTCTTCGAAATCTGCTCTGTCTGAAATTAATATAGTGATTCCTGCTTTCTTTTGATTAGGGCTAATATATTTTTCTCCATTCCTTTACTTCGAATCTACATGTGCCTTTATATTTAAAGTGACAACATATAGGTTGTGTTTTTAATCTACTCTGCATTAAGACCATTGATGTTCAAATTGATTATCGATATAATTGGATTAATATCCACCACATTACTGTTTTCTATTTGTTATCCTTGTTCTGTTTCTATTTTTGTCTTCTACTCTCTTTCTGCCTTTGTGGTTTTAATTGAGCATTTCATACTCTATTTTCTCTTCTTTCTTATCAGTTGTACTTTTTTTTTTCTTTTTGTGTGTGGTTGTCATAGAGCTTGCAATATACATTTATAACTAATCCAAGACCACGTTGAAATAACTCCCCCTTCACAGGTTGTGTGAATTCTTTATAAAAACAAAAGATTCTTCCTTCCTTGTGTTTCTTCCTGGACCAATATTTTTGTGTCTGACATTAATTTGGGTAAATTCCTAGTCATTATTTTTTCAAATATTTCTTCTGTTCCTTTATCTCTTTTGTCACACTCTAGTATTTCCATTTTGTGTATGTTATGCTTCTGAGATTGTCCCACAGTTCTTAGTCTGTTCCTATATTTTAGTCTTTGCTCTTTTGCTTTTCAGTTTTTGAGGATTCTATTGGTATGTCTGGCTCAAAGATTCTTTCCTCAGCCATGTCCAGTATACTAATACGCCCATCAAAGACAGCCTTACAATATATATTTTTTTATTTCTAGCATTTATAGCATTTTATTTCTAGCATTTGGATCTTTCTTAGACTTTCCATCTCTGTGCTTACATTGTCCATATATTCTGGTATGCTGTCAAGTTTACCTATTAGAGTCCTTAACATATTAATCATAGATGTTATAAATTCCTGGCCTCATAATTCCTGCATTCCTGCTACATCTCATTCTGATTCTTGCTCTGGGTCTTCAAACTGTGGGTTGTTTTTGTTTTTTTCCCCCCGGATGGTATACCTCAGTGGTCGGCAAACTCATTAGTCAACAGAGCCAAATATCAACAATACAACGATTGAAATTTCTTTTGAGAGCCAAATTTTTTAAACTTAAACTTCTTCTAATGCCACTTCTTCAAAATAGACTCACCCAGGCCGTGGTATTTTGTGGAAGAACCACACTCAAGGGGCCAAAGAGCCGCATGTGGCTCGCGAGCTGCGGTTTGCCGACCACTGGTATACCTCATCATTTTTTCTTGATAGTCAGACACAATGTCTGACCAGGTGAAAGGAACTGCTGCAAATAGGTCTTTACTAACTTGGAGGTAAAGTGTAGGGCAAGGCAAGCATTCCAAGTTCTATTATTAGGTCTCCATCTTTAGCCAAGCCGCTGGGCTGTGCATTTCATGTGTTTCTCATTTTCTTCCTTTCCCTTTAGTGACTAGCATGGGATTTTACGTTTCTCACGTGGAAGCCTAGAGCCAGCTGGAGATGGTTAGGAATTAGGCTCTAGTTAAATAGTTTCCCCTGAGTTTGGGCCTTGTTGAGATCAGGACCCTAAGGAGAATTTAAAAATGGCTCCATTTCCCCTCTCCCTGATGGAAGCCCACCAGAATTTCCCTCTGATATTTACTGTGGGAATATGAATGAGTCCTGGATGTTCATTTCTCAATATCATGAGTGTGCCCTATGACAAGGACCCCTAGGAGTTCTAACTCGCTGAGTTGTCTGCAGGAGGTCCCCGCTCCAGCTGACATTTTCTCGCCTGGCCTTGGCTGCTGCAGGTCGATTGTTAAGGCGTGAAGTCTCTGCTTTGGTGAGTCTGGTTTCCTTTTTTTATATATTTTCTGTATCCAGCACTGGGGGCAGCAGTTTGCCATGTACTTCCTTCTCCTTTGAATTCAGGAAGAGTTGTTGAATTTTCAGTCTGTTCAACTTTTTGTTAGGACAGAGTAGTGACTTTCAGGCTCATTACCTGTGGAACCCATACCAGGATGTCTTCCTTCCCTTTTGTTCTTTTCCTGTGCAATTATCTTATGCTGGTCCAGTCTGCAAGGATTTCTTAACTGTATTTTATAGGCCTTTTAATTTCACATGCTGCTTAAACATTTCTCACAGTGTTATAGTGAATGGTCATTTCTCCTAGCTAGGAGCATTTTTAGAATGTTTAATTTTGACTGCTTAAATATTTTTAAGGTCTCTCAAAAACAGTGTCTATTGTTTAGAGTCTATTGCTTAGAATCCTCTGTCCCCAGAAACTATAATTGAGCCTTCAATAAAGTGTAGAAGGCTAATTCAGAAATCTCTCTACCTGTTTCCTAGAACAGCTGAGGCCATACATTTTTCAATAAATTGAACACCTGTCGTTTTTATTTAAAAAACAAACAAATGTGGAGAGGTACATAGAGCACAAAAGCTATAATTATATTGAGAACACTAAACTTTTCTGTGATAGCTCTATCCAGCACAGGGTGCATAAACCAAGGCGAAGGGCCATACAAGCTGGGATTCTAATAGAAACATCCCTCATCAGAATTGGGAACTCACAGGATTGAAGTAGAAGTAATTGGCATTATGAGGCTTTGCAGCTGTAGGCTGTATTGTCTGGGTTCAGGACAAGACCTTATTTTTCAAAACTGTGTTGGAGTTTTAGTTCCAGACTTTGAAACCCTTCTGTTGAGCCAGTTTAACTGAGTTTATCTCTTTACTGGGTGACCTAATAAGGAATGAGATTCCCAAGGCCATCAAATGGACAAAAATTTGTTGCTTTCCTTAATAGAGTTACACAAAACAAGTTTGTAATTTAAAGGGAATATATATCAAAATCCAATAATGCTTTTGAATTTTTCACAATATTCAGTTGGTAAATAAAGGTTCATTTTCATCTTAATTAGTGATATCAGTAAAAAACATTTTTGAGTCCTTTTGAAATAGTACTCTAATTTGGCTTGTTTAGTTAGAAAATCACCAACTTACATTTAAAAAGTAGGAAGGTCTATATATACATAGACCTTGTATGTATATATATATGCATAAGCTATGGACAAGGACAGTTAGGTGTTGAAATCCTGGGGTAGGGGGTGGGAGCAGGCTGGAGGAGGTTAATGGGGGAAAGAGGGAGACAGATATAATAACTTTCAACAATAAAGATTTTAAAGGATTAGTTGTAATATTTCAAGGACTGGAATTAGAAATCTTTAGAGACTAACCAATTTCCCCATTTATCTGCCTAAGCCTGCTTTTTCTACTGACTAACTTCTTACACCTGATTTCTCCTTATAAATTCAGCTTCCACATGATTTGGGCTTTCTGTGACTTTTTATTTTATTTCAGTTCTTATTAAGGAAATTTTCAAACTCAAATACATAAAGAGAAATGTATGACAAACTCCCATTTATAATTGCCTTGCTTCAACAATTGTCAGTTTTGCCACAACTTTTTTACATTCCCTATCCTCTTTTAATGTATTTGTGCATATTCATTTATTTATTTTCTGCATTATTTTTTAAAAAGCTATTATTCCCAGTTATCGTATAGGAATCAAACTTTTTCTTAAGATAATTACCATGTAATTAAGAACTCTGGAAAATGAATAGTAGTTCCTTGATATCATCTAATACCCAGCTCATATTTAAATCACCCAGATTGTATCAGAGATTATTCTGAATGTGCTAATATTGCCTCATGGAGTTACTTACATCCCTCTTCTCAATATTTCTGCAAATTGATAGTTAGATATAGATTCATATTGAAGCAAGAACTTTTTATGGATGACTGTGTAATCTCTTAGTATTTCATCATTAAGGTAATAATGAAAGGTTCTGCATCCACTTATTTCTTATTTGCAAATGGAAATCTTTTAATCCTGGAGTTCCATGAAAAGGAAATTTACCCTGTCAATGGTTGGGTACTTTGCATCTAAACATAAGGAAAAGGTAGAATAAATAATTCAGAGCTATAAGTTGGTGCCCTAACAACTTCAATGGTATCCAAAGATATTTATATTTTTAGTATAATTATCTTATGAATTTTTGTATATTTAATTTACTTTAGTTCAGCATATCATTAGTATTTCTTTATGCTATTTAAATTATCTATTGGGAATTCTGTCAAATTATCTTTGTCCTTTTGATATTAACTCATTGGACTCTTCTTGCTTTGTAGCACACATAGCCAAGACTCACTTGTGTGCTTCTAGTCTTTTCAGTTGTGAGATCAGCTATTAATATCTTAAAGAGAAATGGCATGATGTATTTATTCTGATACCTCACATTTAATAATTTCACATTTTACACATACATTTTATTTCTCTTTTGATAAAAATCTAGGTTCATAACTTAATTTAAATATTATTTTCTATCTGATTTGCAGACATTGTTATAATGTAAGCTATATTTGTTTAGCCTCCTTACCCTCCCACCCCAGTGTCTAGAGATTGTTGTATGGTTTTATTTTTAACATAGGTAAAATATTCACCTGATTTTAAAGTCAAAATGAATAAGGTATGTTTAAAAAAAAACTTGCTTTTCTCCTTGTTTCTTGACCTATCTTCCCCAGTTAGCTGTAGGTAATAATTTTAATTGTATTTTTGTTATCCTTTCAGACTCACAGGCAAAAAATAATTCTGGAAAATTAATTAGCAATTTAGAAATAACGTTTTTACATCATGTTACACACCTAAATAAATGCCATAATTAGTGAATAGCTACATGTAAAACTTAAATTTTCATAAAATGGCATTTAATGTTCAGTTCCAAACTCTGAAAGGAAGAAACATATCTAATCAGAGAAGCTCTAAAATAAAGCACACAATGGAAAAAAAAAGTTTATTTCAAAGTAAATCACCAAGTTGATTTATCAAAAAAATTTTTGCAATAAATCTAAATTATAAATAATAAGTACTATTATTGTGTATGCTCTTCATTTTATTTGATGCTCAGTACTTTTGTGGTGTTTGTTTTAGCATACCACTTTATAAGTGAAGAGCTGTTATGGACTGTTTGTGTCCCCAAAAAAATCATATGTTGAAGCCCCAGGTCCCAGTGTGACTGTATTTAGCCATAAGGACTTTGGGGAGGTTATTAAGATTCAATTGGGTCATAAAGTTGGGGTTGGTCTGTCTTCTGGTTCCACATGGTGGCCAGGCATTTCATCGTGGTCAAACTCTACATGCAGATGTGGTCTGGATTCCTCAGGAGGTCTAAGCCCCTTCAGGGGCTTCTTTCTGTCCTTGGGTTTCTTCCCTAGGGGGCTTCCTTCTGAAGGAAAAGCTGGTTCTGTGAGAGCTGCTGGCGTCTCTCATTCTCGTGGGTTTGGAGGAATGTCTTCGCTGCCAAAAAGATATGGTGTCTTACATTCTACACTCCCAAGGATGCCCATCTGAGGCTGGATTTGTAGCCATTGAGAAAATACACTTTGGAGGCCTTTGTTTCCCCATGAGGAATCTGATCTTCCTGCTGTTGAGTTCTTATCAGTTGGCTTTGAAAGTCTGAAAATTAGGAACTGCTTCTTAGGATACCTTTCTAAGATGAAAGGCCTGACGGATTGAGAATCTGAGGGTGTCCTCAGGGGCAGGGCTGTGGCTCTGATGTCAGTCCTCAGGTGCCTCCCACTAGCTAGATATATCTCATTCTACACATGTGTGTATATGTGTTTGTGTGTGTGTTTTAAACATACATAACACTTGCCTATACTCATTCACTTGCTTAGGGTTGCACAGCCAAAAAAGTAAAATGGAAGAGAAGTCAATTCTGACTCATCTGTCTCAAAACTTCTTTGTTCTTTCCTGTTGTGCTTTCAAGAAAACATTTATTAAATATATAAAATGCTATAGGTAATAAAAACAGTTAAAAAATATTTCATGAATAATTAATTACATAGGAATAAATATAATCAGGGAAAATAAGGTATTTGAGTGGGTGTGTATGTTACTTCATTAGTAACAAAAAAAGCAAGGTATTTTTTTCTTAATACAGTTAAGTGTTAGCATATGTTTCTCAAAATTCTGTCAATTATTTGTTGAAACCTGAATTACTTTTTAAAATTGGAATTATGTTATTAAATATATTCCTACCAATTGGTAAATTGTTTCTGGGAATCAACCATAAAGGAAAAATAATATCATATTTTCCCCTCAAAGTAGTTAATTACTGGTTACTTATAAAACATTCCTTCCCAGACTTGATGATTATTTTCCTGAAGCTAAAATTATTTATAATTCAGCAACTTGAAATCATGTGTAAAATAGTAAGAATGAGGAACCCATGAAAAGCATTTAAACAATAAAAGCACTTTATTTCTAATACTACAGCAAACAAGTATAACAAATGCAAAATTAATGACATACATTATAATTTAGGGATTAAATCAGGTATTTTCCACTTGCTGTCCCTTGCTACCTATAGTTGTTTTTACTTAATTAAGGTAACTGACATATGAAGAGGTACCTTTATTCCAGGTCCTTCCGATTGAATTAGGATATAGAGCCTTGAGGGTTTTTTTTTTTTTTTTTTTTTTTAACCTACACATCTCCTTTTCATAGACATTTTACTCAGGCAGCATGATCTAATAGTTTGATATGAAATGTACATTTCAAATATTTTCCAGGAATCCAGGTTTAAAATGTTACTTTGCCTGACATACAATTTCTTTTAGAATATCTAAATCTTTTCTTGGCTCACAAACACCTTTGAATATTGAGCATCTCTTAGTCTTTTGTTCACTAAACTATTGTCTTCCCATATATAATGAATGGCCCTTGCACAAACTCACACACTGGAATGTATATGAGGACAAAATGAATGTGTACTAGCTGCACATGATGTCAAAACAATCATTATTTTACTTAGTGACTAGAGGCCCAGTGCACGAATTTGTGCAGAGGTGGGGTCCGGCCGGCCTGCCCCGATTGGGGCCTATCAGGCCAGGCTGGCCAGGGGGAAGGGATGCAGGAGGTTGGTGGGCTGACCCCACCCCCTGGTTGAACTCCTGGTCAAACTTCCAGTCAAGGGGACAATTTGCATATTAGCCTTTTATTATATAGCATGGTCTGAATTTGCTGATGCACATCTGGATCATCCCAAATATGGAATTCTTGTACTAGTTCTAATTTATTTTATCATAGCCAGGATAAGTTACCCAGCAGGAAATGATAGCATATTTTTCTTCCCTTTAAGACTCTGCAGAGCATGTACCCTACATGTGTGCATTCTTCATTCAAAGCTATCTTGAATTTATTGCAATATTATAAGAATGTGTGGTAATATTATAGCTAGGGAGTGGGGGTGGGGAAAGGGTTGCTTCCTAGCTTCCTTAAATGTTTCTGTACAGAAATGGAAAATGCCATTTTTCATATTTTACTGGCCAGATCAAGACACTTGGCCATGACCAAATTTTAAAAGTTCAGTGCTCACACTTAGTTTTAATAACACAACTGCATAAGTATAGGTAACATAAAATCTGACCAACTTAACAGTGGTTTATGGGAAAGAAAAACAAATAATAAGAAAGACAAAAATGTAGTGGTTTGCTTAAACATAACTTCAATACAGATCAACAATGCCCATTTAAAATGAATATCATCTTGGGTAATTAACTGCTACACAACTAAAAGTGAATTATGAACATTAGCATAATGTTTTAAATACAAGTAACCCTGAAGCCTGAGAAACATAAAACAGATCTAGAGATTACTAATAGGGTTAAAAAAAACCACACCAAATCAGAAGATACAAAAATATTTGACCTAGGGGTAATCAAATGTGAGGAAGCATTTTTTACCACAAATACAAATTTAATTTAATCTTGAGTACAAATTTAATTTAATCTTGAGTAGCACAACCTAGTTAAATTGGGACAGATTAAGGAAATCTACATTAGTCCAAAATTAGGAAGAGGCATCAACATCAGGAAGGGACATTTTGACAAAGATGTTCACTGTTCAGTGTATTGAAGAAGGGGCTTAGTGATTGTGCGTCAAGGAGATCATATAAAGAATCCTTACCAGTTGACTTGGTGAACCTTTAAAGTTTCCTTTAGCTCTAAATTATGTGGTATGATTCTATGTCATCATTTTATTTCCAGGGCCATATTATTTTCTACTATATATTCTTGAATGGATTGTTTCATTTTAACTTAAAACATGTCATCCAGACAATGTCTTTCAGAATGCAATCTTTTCCCTTAGCTCAGTTTATGGTTGTTAGTATTTATTCAGCCTAAATGTTCTGTTCCCTCCCTTTCATTTCCTCTCAGTCCTCTGCCTCCCTGGACCATCTGTCATTTCCATTTTCCAAAGTAAAACACATTTTCATGTTATAGCTATGCCGACTTGGGGTATAACTGGACTATTGAAAGTGAAAGAGACAGATATTGTTTAATAGCAGTTTCTGTACTAGAGAAAGGGCTCGGCTCCTCTCCTTCTCCCTATAGATGTTTCTTTCACTTAACTGACTTGATATTGTATATATATTTCATCTGAGGCGAAATTAGAAAGACCAGGAGACAGAGCTGAAATGATACTGCTGCCAATTCATCTTCACTTGCACTTTTTTTCATTGAGCGTGTCAGATGCTACGGGGAAAAGAGACGAAGCTCCGGTGTGACAAATAGGCCCCATGATTATTTTTAACAAGTCACAAAAAAGTAGGACAAAATATCTTAATGTTTTCCTCTTTCCCTTCATCCTTCATTCAACAGAAATTTGCTGTCATTTGTAAAGGTCATTGGGCCTATGAGGAGTCAGGCAGAGAAAAAGTTTAGTTCATTCTTCAAGTCGACTTTTAAACAGTGATTCTATTGAAATACTGTGAAATAAGAGCTTGGAACTAGAATGAGTCCGAGTCTTTTAGTGGAATAGATTTTATTAGGCCACCCACAGTCTTCTGTCTACTTGGGGTTATTGTGAGCTTCAGATAATATTGCATTTTCATGTGGAAATGAGGGGAATGTTAAAAGCACAATTTTTCCCTTGTTTCTCTCCAGAAACAGATTGGTTTTAGACATGAAATCCTAAAGAATAAAAGAAGCTCGCATGGGATACTACTTGGCACTTTATATATATACTGATTTATTTAGTAACTTTTTCTCCTCTTGGGAGGTGTTGTGAAGTAATGGACTCCTCTAACTATAAATGTGACTACAGCTAGCATGAATAAAAGATGGAACAGAAATGAATATCAATGGTCACTTACCCATAGTCACTTTGGTTCTGGAAGTGGACATCAAACCTGAAGGATTGATATTAACTGAAGAACTTTTAGAGCAAATAGTGGATGTAGTGCCTCCAATTTACTCTTGACAAAAGCCAGGATTGCACTTTTACTAGGAAACTTGTCACTATAAATTTATGCTACAATATAATGTGGCAGTGACAAAGGAAACAGCTAATGACTTGCTTGAATGCCTTCTCTGTGAAAGGCACTATAGGGCAGGGGGCATTGTAGATTAGAGGGACTTCTAGCCATCAATATTATGTTAGTCATCATCTTAAATGCTACATCTTGAAATGCCAGCAGCAATTGAAACAATTCTATGCTTCTCTTTCTTGGAAATCTTTCAGTTGGCTTCCAATACAATGTTCTTTATACTCATACTAGAGGCCCGAAGCATGAAATTCATGCAAGAGTAGGCCTTCCTTCCCCAGGCTGCTGGCACCGGCTTCCATCTGGCACCTGGGACCCAGGCTTCCCTTGCAGCCCAGCTTCATCTGGAAGGTCATCTGGAAGGACATCTGGAAGGACATCCAGTCTAATTAGCATATTATACTTTTATTATTATAGAAACTTCCCAGCTTCTCTTTCTGGTTCTTCCTCTGAACCTTGGAGTGTTGGGAGGATCTCATCAACATGCTGACTCCCAAATTGTTATGTCCAATCAAGATCTCTGCTTTTATCTCCACTCATACAACAACCTGACTAATCCTCAATCCAGTTTAGATGTATAATAGGAATATTTAAGTAGATATTTTCCAAACAGAATTTGTGATTCCCTCCCCCATTCAACACAACTGCCCTTCTTTCGGTCTTTTCCACCTCTTTCAATTGGGTTTTTATTCTACTAACTCCTCAAATAAAAACCAAACAAACAAAAAAACTCACAAAAAATAACAAAATCTTTTTTGTAACTGCCCTTTCTTTACCTCTGACTATAGCCTAATCCATCTGAAAAACCCATCAACTCTGTCTTCAAATTACAATGAAAATCCTAGCCCTGATTTCCTCCATCCAGCATTGCCACTAATCTAGGTCTTGTCTGTCCCACCTCATCATGAGCACAGTCTGATTCTTCCTATTTTTCAGGTTTAAGCTTAAATGCTCTCATTCCCCAATTACCTGTTTGTTGTTGTTATTATTTTATACATGGAGCTTAGTTAATACAATTTGAAATAATATTATTTTATTCTTTATTGTTAATATAAGCTCCATGAAGATAGAACATTATCTCTTCCATGCACTATTTGCAGCACATACAGTAGACTTTAAAAATATCTATTGAAAGAATAAGTGGGTGATCAAATGATTGAGTTATAACTATCAATCACTTGCTGCAATACACTGATCACTGGATACTGGTGCCAAAGAAGACAGGGCTTTTGATGGTGTGTTCTCTTGATGTGGGTCTGCCTCCTAAATGTACATATGTAGAGGAGGAAGTGAAGTAGGCATGCTCAGGGTGGATGTTAAGAAAGCATGAGCTGAATCATTGGGGAGGAGAGGGATAGTGGATAAACAAACAATTACAATGAATTAAGGAGAGGAAATTAATGTCAGAAATATAGGTAGGTCAGGGCAAAATCATGGATAGCCTTAAAACTCAAGGAAGTATGGCCAGTGCTGCTCAATGGTTGAAAATTGACCTATGATCCATGGTTCAATTCCCAGTCAGGGCACATGCCCGGGTTGCGGGCTTGATCCCCAGTAGGGGGAATGCAGGAGATTAGCCAATCAATGATCCTCATCATTGATGTTTTTATCTCTCCCTCCCACTCCCTTTCTCTCTGAAATCAATAAAATATATATGTAAAAGAAAGAAACAAACAAAAAACACCAAAAAACTCGAGGAGTATATATATACATATATTAATCATTTTATCAGTAAGGAGCCTAAGAAAACTATAAACAGAAGGCACTGTAGAAATCATATTTTACACTATTTAATCTGGCTAGATGAGAGAAAATGAGTCTGCCTCCAACTAAACAAGCCAACAACCTGGGTCATAGTTGGGTGGAAGTAGAAAGAGATTAACCTATCTATTGGTAGAGGGAATAAAAATGATATGAGACATTACAAACAGTATTTATCTACTAGGTTTTATCTAACTACTCGATGTAGGAAATAAAGGAAGAAAAAGAGGTAAGTAAAATTTTAAACTCCTGTAGTTGGGAGAATGGCAGTAAAATTAACCACAAAACAGGAAAAGTGTAGCTAGTGGGATTTTAATGTGAATTCTAGCTTTAAATATTTTGAACTATAAGTAATTGTAGCCATTAAGAATATCCAGTTGTCAGTTACTAGTATTATAGGCCTTATTTTTAATACAAATAATACTTTATTGAGAATACATATATA
The DNA here is from genome assembly GCA_026230045.1 of Corynorhinus townsendii. Classification (NCBI taxonomy): domain Eukaryota; kingdom Metazoa; phylum Chordata; class Mammalia; order Chiroptera; family Vespertilionidae; genus Corynorhinus; species Corynorhinus townsendii. Next base: position 135,385,470 of record JAPDVU010000004.1, read on the forward strand.
ATTTTAAATTTAATTTTTATTTAATAAAAATTGCTAATAAGTGCTTATATAGAGAACAAAGATGTTAATATTGAGGTCCAAGTTTTAGAATGCTAAATTTATGGGGCTAGTTGAATACAATAAAAGGAATGAGAAAAACATAGTGTTAGCAGGGAATCACAAAAGGAAAAAGAATGGTTTGTGCAATGTTGCAAAAAAGGTAAAAGAAGGGATTTCAGAAAGGGAACACTATCAAATGGTTGAACATTTAAAAAGAATAAAGACTTTTGGAAAAGTTTTATATTTGGTGCCTATGGGATCATTGCTAAAATTTTATTTTTTTCTATTTTTAGTGTTAGAGGAAGTTGGTTTAAGATGAATGAATCATGACAAATGTGATTGGTGTGATTTTGTTAGTTAATAAGGACAAAACTAGTTTGAGTTAAAGATATTTATCCAAAATTTGGAAGTTGAAAAGATATGGATGACTTCTTAATTTAACCCATTGTACGCCATCAGCATCTGTAGACACAAGTGGCAGACTTTCCCCACATGCCGCACGCTTCTATAAAAAAAAAAATGTTTTCCCTAAGTGGCAACTCTGACCAAATTTAAAATTATTTTTTTGTGAGAATTTTCAGCTGAAAATATTCAAGAACACCTGAATTGTGAGTAAATATATTTATTTTTATAATATTGATTGCAAATTGATTTTTTTTAAATTAAATTCAAAATATTGCAGCATGTGGTGATGGTTTCCATTTTGGATGAGTGGCAGTTAACTGGTTAATCATGAGCGATGCCTAACCCACCTAGAGGCCATCTGACCCTAGGGAAATTAACTTGCTATTTACTATTGATTATGCATATTTTCTTTGGCTAAATACACATTACTGATACTCTGTAAAGTTAGAGGTAAATTTATAAATAACATAAAGTACATTTATTTTCCTTACTATTCTGGAGAAAATAATTTCTCAAATTAAGCTTTTTTGTGTGTGTTTTTGTTTTTTGGCCCTGTAGGACATTTATGTGTTTTGTGTCTAACTTGCATTTTAATATCCCCCCTAATATAAAATTCATCTTTCCAACTTTTTGAACTGAATTAGTTTTTTTGTTGCATCTCACCAAGTTACATAAAAGTTTGCTTTAACCTCACTACCCATTTTTATGAGAATTGTTTTTTTATATTTTTTTTATTGATTTCAGAGAGGAAGGGAGAGGGAGAGACAGGAGAATTCTGTTTTAAACATTTGAAAACTAGAGGCCTGGTGCACAAAATTCGTGCACTGGCGGGGGGGTGTCCCTCAGCCTAGCCTGCCCCCTCTCACAGTCCTACTGATGGCTTAGGCCCACTCCCCCTCTCACAGTCTGGGAGCCCTCAGGAGATGTCCTACTGATGGCTTAGGCCCACTCCCCTGCAGTCTGGTCTCCCTCTGCAGGCTGATCTGGGGAAGGCGCCACCCCCATCACCCTGCTGTTGCTGCCACTGCCAGTCGCCAAGATGTTTTCATCAACATGGACTCCAGTCCCTTCAGCATGAAAAAAATGACAACTTTCTTTAGGCATTTTCAAGATGTCTCTTTTGTAGGATACGACATTTCTTTCTTTCTTTTTTTTTTTTTTTTAAATATTTTATTGATTTTTTACAGAGAGGAAGGAAGAGGGATAGAGAGCTAGGAACATCGATGAGAGAGAAACATCGATCAGCTGCCTCCTGCACACCCCCCACTGGGGATGTACCCGCAAGCAAGGTACATGCCCTTGACCGGAATCGAACCCGGGACCCTTCAAGTCCGCAGGCTGACGCTCTATCCACTGAGCCAAACCAGTTTCGGCCTTTCTTTTTTTTTTTTTTTTTTAAAATCCTCACCTGAGGATATTTTTCCATTTATTTCTAGAGAGCATGGAAGAGACAGAGAAAGACAGAGGGAAACATCAATGTGAGAGGAACACTTTGATTGGTTGCCTCCTGCCTGAGCCCTGACCTGGGACCCGGCCAGGGAGGAGCCTGCAACCTAGGTACATTCCCTTGATCAGAATTGAATCCAGACCCTGCAGTCCACAGGCCAAGGCTCTATCCACTGAGCCAAGCCGGTTAGGGCAGGATATGACATTTCTTAGCCCCTTCAGCAGCGGACCTTCATTTTTTCCTCCAGGAGTGAGGTGGAAAAACCCTAGATCACCTTCTTGGATTCTCATTACCCAAGTTATCAAGAACACCGTAAGTGTGTACGGCGAGCTTAGCCAATGAGTGATCAGAAAAGGTGTTTCCTCTGCAGCTTATGTACAGAGGCAGGCCATCTGGGGCCAGGCAGTGGCAGTGGCTTGGGCACGCCCCCCTGCATTGGCTCAGGGGCTGCTGGGGCATGCCCCTTGCCTCCGCTCCGGGACTGCACCATCCATGGCTAGCCTCACAGCCCAAGCAGTCCCCTCCTGCCCATCTGTGCATGCGCACAAACTTCTCCTGAACCGGTCGTGACTATTACAGCATCCCAGCTAATTTGCATATTACCTCTTCATATATATATATATATATATATACACACACACACACACACACACATATATATATATATGTGTGTATATATGTAATACTTTGACAGTGGCAGGGTTTTGATTTTTATTTCATTCCTTTTTCATAAATGGGGAAGACCTTTTAAATATAAGATTAAAATAAAAAAACAAAACAAGACAGCCCTAGCCAGTTTGGCCTAGCTGACTGAAGGGTTACCAGTTAGATTCCAGTCAAGGACACATCCTTAGGTTGCAGGCTCAATCCCTGCCTTGGTGGGGCAGTGTGGGAGGCCACCAATCGATGTGTCTCTCTCACATTGATATTTCTTTCTCTCTCTCTCTCTCTCTCTCTCTCTCTCCCCCCCCCCCTCCCTCTCCCTCTCCCTCTTTCTCCCTCCCTCCCTCCCTCCTTTCCACTCTCTAAAAATCAATGGGTAAAATAGCCTCAGGTAAGGATTAACAATAAACAAACAAAACAAAACAAATTTAATAAAAACCCCAAGAGATAGCAGGAGCTTCTGTCTGGAAGTGATAATGCCCTGCCTTTTTGTTGTTGACAAAGACCTGTATTAAGGGAATAAGTAAGTCACATCCTGGGCTTTAGCTTCTTCATCTATCAAATAAAGTAGCTGGTATTGTTACAATACCTTTTCCACTATAAATTCATTCAATTTATTATTCTACATGGGTATAGGAACATGTATACTTATTTTTTCACCCAACACAGGTATGTGCCATATCTATTTTTTTTGCACTTTAAGAAATAAAACATAAAAGATAGTCCTCAGAATCTCAGAAATCTATATTTATAGATTAGAGAGTTTGTGTATGAATGGCCTTATCAGTAAAGTAATAGGTCCCGATTCTCTCTAGTCAGGCAAAAATTGGAGGCTGGAGCACTATGGCTAACATTTGACTGTGTTTTATGTTCAAAGTGCTTTTCTATTACCTAGATTCATACTAAACAGTGCAGCACAGGGTAGTCACTTAATCCATAACAGTTGAATAAATCATTGCCCAAATGAACAAACAGATTAATGATTAGGAGTAAATTTTATTGCGTGCCCTATATTCTTAGTTAAGGAAGCAAATATAGTAAAGCAATAGTTAACTAAAAATAGTTAAAAAATAATTACAGATTATAAGTGCTATGAAGAAAATAAATAAGTTGATGAATACGCAAACTAACGGTAATGTGCATATTACTCACTGTCTGAAACCTTAGAAGATGGGCTTTCTTCACTCCTAGTTCAGTCTATAACTGGCTTAGGGTCTCCCAGGTGGGTGCAACAGATATAAACTCCCAGGCACTCATAGGTCTCTTAGACTGAAGACAGAGCAGCTCCTGTAGCCCAAGGGAATTCTTCAGAACAGAGTTTTGGAGGCTGAAGCCAGGGAGAGATACACAGATGTGCTAAGGATCCAAGGGAATCTGGGCTGAGGGTGTCCTTCAAAATGGGCAAACTGCCTACAAGCATCCCTTATTGTCAGTCACTGCTAAGAGAATCCTAATTCCTTTGCGAGATATTTCTGAAACATTTTGACTGACAAAGCTGTCCTTGGAATTTAATCATCAATGTGAGATTTCAAAAATTGATCCCATTATTTAATCTGATCACAAAATGAAAATAACTTTTCCCCTACTGATTGAAGTTCTACTTCATTATTACTATTCTGCACTGCAAAGCAAAATTGACCAAAGGCCAGCGGTGGCGTTTTCTAAGATGTTTTATGTACCAGATGTAAATATTTTGTGGGATTTTTTAGACCTTTGGGTTATAGTCAGTGTTTTTACTAATTACTTTTTGTTTTTCATTATAAAATATATAACCCTAAAAACTTAATAACACATTGTATTTGGTATTATCTAAAATTCACTTTAGTCTTAAGACATTAATTAGCATTTGGGTATATTTACCTTTCTAATGGTATGGGTGTCTTAACTTAAGTCAGTGTAAATATATTTAAAGAAATATAAATCTATTAGTCAATGTTTCTTTAAGCAAATGCATTCCAAAGAAATTTAAGTTAATGAAATTTTTAAAGTCATAAGAAGATTGCTTTGATTGTAATCTTCATCAATATGGCATTGTGAAACATAAGAGTATTTGGGTAAGTTGCTAAAAATCTCATAGTTTTCACATCTTTAAAATGGATATAATAATAGTCACAACTTCATGAAATTATTGTATTAAATATGTAAAGCATGCATTCCAGTGCTTGAGAACATATGTATTATTTCATAAATTGTATTTACATCATTAGGAACAGTGTCAGTAGCAGCAGGACCTGAAGTAATAATAATGTAGTAGTAATACTGGCAATAATAACTAATAATATAAGAATTTAAAGTCTTTCTTTACCTTACCTGTATGTCTTTGAATGTTCAAACAGTTGTGATTTATTGCTATTTACATTGCAATTTACCCACCATGTGTCTTCTGATATAACCCCTTCTTCAAATTAGGCTTTCTTGCTTTCATAACACCCATCACTCTTTTTGTTGTTGTTGTTGTTCATCCACATCTGAGGATATTTAGACCCACTTTTAGAGGGAGTAGAAGGGAAGGGGTTGAGAGAGAGAGAGAGAAAGAGAGAGAGACATCAATGTGAGGGATGCACATCCCTTGGTTGCTTCTCGCACAGGGATTGAACCTGCAAAGGAGGTAGAGCCAATGTTCTATCCACTGAGCCAAATAGGCTAGGTCTAGGACAATCACTCTCTTACATATCATATAATTTCCTAATTTTTAAAAATCGGCTTACTTTTTGTGTCTTCCCTAACTACATCCCATCTGAGAATGAAAGATGGATCTTTATTTTGCCAGCCAATGCATGCAGAGTGAAGACAATGAAAAACTGCATTTAACTGATGCTATCAGAGAATGAATGAGAATTGTTTGACAGCTTCCTGTTCAATTCAGGGTGTATTTTTCATGATTCTATAGGAGACAAAACAAGTATCTTTCTTAATTTTTAATTATGACTTTTCAAATTTTGGTATATATTTCAGATGTATTATGGACATGTCTTCAAAAACTTTTTCTCTAAGAGGGAATGGGAGACCTACTAATATTTTGGGGTCTTCTAGGTACAATGCTTTTGTTGCTTTCCTATGATTACTAATGGACAAAAAACATGGTCTAAAATTATAGAGATCAAATTTTTCTTAAAAATCTATAAATATTTGCTATATTGTCATCTGGAATTTAGTTTTTCTCTTCCTTTTATGCGATGTATTTTTAATATAATCATATTCAATGAATTTCAATAAGCACTCTGTCTCTCAGAATCTTCTCATCTCTGTCTCAATTTTAAAGTCATGTTGACCTCACAATTTGCTCTCTTGTTTCATAAAGGTTCTGTATTTTCTCCTCTTAAATACGTTGAAAATGTCCAATGAGTTTCTAAAGTATTAATCTGGACTTTGTAATAAATAGTATATACATATAAATTATAGGTGACATATATTACATATAAAATAAAATATGTAAATATAACAGACATATAAACCTATAAATATAACACATTATTTTTAGATTTAAGGTAGATTTAAGATATAAGATGTTCTTTTCCTTTTGTTTTGAAATTTTAATAAGCCACTTATGTAGTTTATTTATGTTGACCTATCTATTAATGAGGATATATCTGTCTAGAAAAGTGCCAATAAGCCAATGATATACATTCCCTTTATTTCACTTCAAAGAAAATAGCAAAGTAAATGTGCATAGCTGTTACTCCCATTCCAGAAAATGGCAGGATGTAGTTGACTTGGCTCTAGTGAACAGAAAAGCATTATTTTCTTACCATCACTTCCACAAACATGAGCAGCATTACAACTGCTCTCCAGCATGCATTGTCCCTGGGGATATGTTCTATCTCTGACACTTACTGTGCTTTATACATATGGGGATGAAACTACAAGTTTGCAACAATCTGCAAGCATGCAACAACATATAGGTACCTGTTTACTTGGAAACAAATTGTTTGTGTTTGTGGTCCTAGTTTCTTTCTGGGTGTTAATGCATAAAATCATCATCAGAGACTGATGTATGGAAATAGTATTTAGGCTGCATCAGACAGCCTGGAAATAACATGTAAACAATAGGACCTACACAGTAGTAGAGGATTACTCTGTTTTCTGATTGCAAGAAAAACCTCAAGTGTGTAAAGCAGGATGAGTATTAGGCAGGAGTGATGAAGTATGTGCTTTACTATTACATGAGTATAGCATATGTTCATCAGTCGTGATGTTTCTCAATTCTGTGACAAGCCCATATTTCAGAGAAAACCTCACATATTTAAAACACAGTGAATACATTTTTAGTGGTGTTATAGGTTTTCATCTTTTCTTTGCCTTTATGTTTATTTTAGTAGAAAGCTGTAAAAAATACATCAAGCCAATATTGCCAAATCAATTTTAAATCAGAGGCTACATTTGTTTTCATCTTACAACGTGGCTCAACGTGGTTCATGGAAAACGAGCAAACTGTTTGAAGATTGGAAACTGGTTAAAAAACAGATAAGAAAAAAATCAGATAAATATTTTACTCCTTTTTTTTTCTGTAGAAAGTCCTTTATCTTTTTAAAAATTATAAATATAAGATATGCTTATTGTAAAAATGTAAAACATAAAGGCATAGAGATGATAAAACATTATAGGCTTCTCACACACCTTTGCAAAATGTTCTGCTCAAATAACTGTATGTATGCTTTTAAATTTTCTGAAAAAGGAACAAATTCCAAGTATATAAAATTATGCCTTAATAGCTGCTGAATACAAAAAACAAACAAACCACTATTGCCAAAAAATAAAATAATAAAATAAATAAAAGCTATCAAGTGCCTGTTTAAAGAATTAAAATAAGTTAGATCTGAGGAAGATATCCAGAAGAATCATTGGATAAACTAACATTTATATATGGAATGGAGGGGAGCAAACAGGTAACTTCCAATTCCACACTCATTTCATTTCAGAACCTCTGCTGGATCAGCTGAGGCTTCTGAGACTGTATTGAAGTTCTTTTTCTCCCTCAGCTTCTTTTTCTTCCTTCATAGGAGTATTGATTGCAAGAATACTACCCAATAAAGTTTCTGTAGATTAATCTCCTTCTCAGGATCCAATACTGGGAGCTGAACCTGCCGGCACCATCCTCCCCACCAAATCTGGTTACTGAAAATCCACACATACCCTTCTAACTATATTTAAACTTACAGGCAATAGCATTAATAACACATTACCACTAAAGATAACACACTGTTATTCATACAAACAAATACACATTCTTAACACAAAAATGGGAAAATGAACTCCCGTCTGTTTCATCTTGTAATGACATTTATTCTTCTCTTGTTCATGATACCCTTTGTTACCCTGTAACTTAAAGATATAATTGCATCTTTAACCACCTTCCCACTTTAGGTTAATTCATAGGGGAAGATGGGGGAAGACTACAACATGTGCCAGTATATATGCATAACTGCTATAGATTTTATTTTCTGCAAGTGATCACAAAACCATAGTTGATATTTGTTATTTTTTTCTCTTCTACTGTTTTAGTGTCTCTCTTCATTTTGACAGTATAGCCACAGACAATATCTTTCTTTAACTTACATATTGACACAAATCTTCATTCCTGTGGGATATAATCTTCTGATTGTATTAAATTATGATAATTTTAATGTAAGAAAATCATATATTCCAGCAGTATACTTACTCTCTTGTCCCTGCTATGAAGAAAGCCTCCACATTCCCACTTTAATAAATGATTACCCCAGACAATGTAAGTATTAATGAGTTTTCATTATGGCACCAAACAACCCTCAGCATTCCATTACTTGCAACAGTAAATGACTATTATTTATGGTTGTGAGTCAGCTGCAGTTCTGCTTGGCTCTGTTTAGCTTGCATCAGTTGGGGAGGGCTCTGTTCCCCATGTCTCCTCACCCTAAAACTCAGGCAGTCCCCATGGAGGCCTGAACAAGTGGCCTGGGCCAGTCCACTCATTCTCATTCAAGCTTCTACTCAATGTGGTAATATCACATCCATGTGCATCCCATTGGCCGAAGCAGATCATATAGCCCAGGCTCACATTAGTGAGCCTTGTAATATGGAATTTACAAGTTCTAGTTGTCTTTTTTTCCACTGAAAGGCAGTTTTCCTACAAAAACCAAACTTTCTTTGTAATACTGAATTCAGCCAATTCATAATTATTATCAGTTCAACCAATCCAGGAAAGTTATCATTTCTGTTCCCTTTGGTCTCTTCTGTCATCTTCTCTTCCCATCTTTCCTTTTCCTTGTGCTTTCTTCTTTTTCTTTCCTGTGTTCCCTACTGTGTTGTGTTGTTACTCATCTCTTAACTCTTTTGTATTGATTTGAAGTAGGAAAATGGTAGTACAAAGCCAAATGACCAAAGTTCACTCCATAATGTGCTCCCAAACCTATGATATTATCAATGTAGCCAAAAGATAACCCTGGGTACACAACAGCTTAGAGATTCAAGATATCCCAGAGAGAAACTAACTTTGTGATATGAAAACCATATAATTTCATTCAATTTATTATAATTACTCCTTGTACTTAATAACCATATGGCATAATAATAATCATCCTTACTATAAGTATAATATTAAAGGTATAAATTGTATTTATTTGTAATACTAAATTTGGTTCACAAAAACCCACTGTAACAGATTTTCACCTTAAACCTAGAAATAGGTGGAAACAAGTCATTATTTTGAAGAGCAAAAATGCCAATTAAATCATTCCCTTTGGGGAAGGGACCCAGGCATAAGTATTGTGTAAAACTCCTCGCCTGCTGACCCGGTCACCCATAACTTCCCTCCCTTGCCAGCCTGGTCCCCGCAACTGTCCTCCCCTGCAGGCCTGGTTGCTCCCAACTACCCTCCCCTGCAGGCCTGGTTGCTCCCAACTGCCCTCCCCTGCAGGCCTGGTCTCTCACCACAACTGCCTTCCCGTGAAGGCTTAGTCCCCCCAACTGCCCTCCCCTGAAGGCCTGGTCTTCCCCCACAACTGTTCTCCTCTGCTACCCTCGTTGCCCCCAACTCCCCTCCCCTGCAGGCCTGGTCCCCCCCAACTGCTCTCCCCTGCAGGCCTGGTCTTCCACCACAACTGCCTTCCCCTGAAGGCTTGGTCCCCCCTAACTGCCCTCCCCTGCAGGCCTGATCGCCCCCAACTGCCCTCCCTTGCAGGCCTGGTCACCCTTAACTTCCCTCCCTTGCCAGTCTGGTCCCCCCCAAATGCCCTCCCCTGCAGGCCTGGTTGCTCCCAACTGTGCTCCCCTGCAGGCCTGGTCTCTCCCCTGCCAACTTCCCTCTCTTAGAGACCTGGTCCCTCCCAACTGCCCTCCTCTGCAGGCCTGGTCCCCCTCAACTGGCCTCCCCTGCAGGCCTGGTCCCCCTCAACTGGCCTCCCCTGCAGGCCTGATTGCCCCCAACTGCCCTCCCTTGCAGGCCTGGTCCCTCCCAACTGCCCTCCTCTGCTGATCTGATCGCTCACAATTGCCCTTCCCTGCTGGCCATCTTGTGTTGGCCATCTTGTGTGTTGGAGTGATGGTCAATTTGCATATTACCTCTTTATTATATAGGATTCCTCACTTGGGTCAGTTTAACGAATCAATTCAATTAGAATTAAAGGTATTATTTCATGTGCCTTTATGATTTTCTTTAGGTAAAACATCTTATACAACTATGTTAGATTTCACTTAAACTCAATTACTACTTTAATAGTTTGGACTTATGATAAGTACTAGTAAGTATAAATAAAAGAATAAAAAAAACAGGAAAAATAATGAATGATGTAAAGTAACTAATATGCATCTTGCTTATTGTTTTCCTAAAAATGAGGCCAAAATGGAACATAGCTCTTTAGGAAATAGATTGTATTAAAGGATTATACCCACAGTGTTTTTTTAAATACTCATTTTATTTTATAAAAAGAGAAATGCATATTCATAATAAATTAGGAGGTTAAAGCCTAGAAGTCAGATATTGGGGTAGCTCTTTTTGTAGGAAATTCCCTAGGCCATCACAACTGATTACTCGTAATTTCCCCTTGAAAGAAAAAGGCAGGCATAGATGCTTAACAGAATTTGAGTTTTAAGTGTTTTGATGGATCAGTGACTATAGCTGAAATAGAATTTTTAGAGTTTGCTACAGCAAAACATTTTACAAAACACTTAAGAAAATATTAAAATGAAATGTATTTATTGGAAACTTTAATAATTTAAGGTTGAGTGTGTATTGATAATATCGATAGGTTTTTGTGGCTGTGTAAAAGAAGAATGGAAACATGTCTAATTGTTATTTTTTCTTTTTTTTCCCCTTACATTTTAACGACATAAAGAGCTGCTGCAACACTAGTGCTTATTGGGAAAATATTAACAAGTCTGGTAAAATATAACCAAATTTGTATTTCAGTAAGCCAATCTTTATTGGGAATTACTTTGCATAAAAATGACCAAAGTTGCATTTCTTTTTCACAAAAATGAGATGAAATGAAGGTTTTAAATGATATGACATCACTCAATTAAAAAACATTTTTAAAAATTCTGAATTTACGGACTAAATTTTCCCCATTTAATAGTTTTTATTTTTTGCTTTTAGTAGATATTAGCTCATTAATCCTTCATCTGAATCTACTTTATAAGCTTTGTGTCCAGTGTTGCCTCCCAGTTAACTGGTCAAATGGCTTACCTGTACTACACCTCTGCTTCTGGTCTCTACCTCGCTCACCATCCACCTTCTGTCATTGCCACTGTACACAGAAACTGAGCCACTTATATACTGGCATTACCGATATTTTAAAAATGTTGTCTTTATACATTAGATTCTCCAAATCTTTAAAGCAACTGAAATGGAATTTTTGGACTGGAACCTAGATTCTTTGTCCATCAAGTCGAAGAATGAATCCATGGACAGAAGGAAAGAGTCCCACAGAATGGACTTCCACGTGGGGAGGGGGAAAGCGTTCCATAGAGTTCCTTTTCCCTAGGGCTTATAAAGGCTGCAGATCCTGGTGCCTTGATATCCCCTCTGATTGGTCACTATTCCCTTAGCTTAGACTGGTCACTATAGTAACTCCTAGGCTCAAAGGTCAACCTCACATAAGACATGTGAAGTTCTCCCCACCTCCTTCCTTATTGTTTTTCTATCCCTTTGGGCTTTCTTCTTCTCCTTCTGGATGAAGGGCTTCCTTCTCTTTATTTTGTAAATATAGATCTTGTGCTGTTCCCAGCTCCCTCATTCTATGGAAATGTACCTGTTGCAGCTTTTCAGCTCCCCTATTCTATGGAAATATACCTTCTGCTGCTCTGCAGCCCTGTGCTTCCTCCATGGTCCCCTTAAATTCCAAAATTTCCTAAAACATGTCTTTTTCACCCCCCCAAAATTCCTGTTTCACAACTTTTGTAAAATTTCAATGTTAGGCTTCCTGTCAGTATTAACAGCAGGAAACCATCACCACCTTTATCATCCACCTCCTCATCATATGTGTTAAAAAAACAAAATTCAAATGAAGAAATTTTAAATATATTGTTGGCTTCTTTAAATGATTCATAAGTTGGGTGTCATTAAATATAGCAGTTAGCAAGAAGAACCAAGGAGCCATATAAACAAGAGATTGTGTAGGTAGAAGTGAGCAGGAACACGGAAGTTTTCCTAGGCAGAAGAGGGGATTGGTTATTGCAAGGTTACTTTCCTTATTGGGGATGACATTGATGCAGGCCTTCTGGGGATCTGGGGATCCAGAGATCTATGACCCACTGTGGGATCTTGCCTTCATGCAGAAAAGAATTCAAGCACAAGTCAGCATAAAGTTTAAAATGAAAGGGAGTTTATTAGTGTCCCAATTAATTAATTATCTGTTTAGACTTAGTGGGACAAGCACAGGTGACCAGGGGTCAGCAATAACGGCCTATCCCCTGGTGCTTCAATGTCTAGACAGCTGAGCCGAATCAGAACACATGAACACACAAGACAGAATTAGTATGCAATCACACAAGGTTTATTTACCTATTCCTAGTGGGTCCTAGGCTCCAGCAAAGGCCACCTGGCGATGCATACCAAAAGACAGACAACAAACAGAGACAGACTGGCAGCCGCAGTTGGTTCATGCTCACACAGCAGAGCAGTCAGTCAGGGGCTCGTCTCACAGAGCGACGTGGAGTCCTCCTCTATCAGGCAGGAGACGTCGACTGAAGAAGGTCCGATGCTTATATAGCCGGCAGTAAACAACTTGTGTCTGATCCGTGTGGCCTGACGGTATTCCTTATGCTAGGAGCAGGGCATTTACACTTTAAGGGCTCAGGGCTTTTACATCAAGATAGTGGGGTGTTCACCAATTTGGAAGTTACAGAATATTGGGGTCTCATACAGCAAATATTTCACACAATAATTATTTCATACATTAGAGGGGTTTCCTTATGACCATAACATTATTATAACAATTAGTGAAGCAGTAAATCAGAGAGGTGGCTACTCCACAGGCAGAGCAGCCCCCCTTTTAGCAAATATTTTTCTTTATTAAGGTTCATTTAATTGGAGGGGTGGGGTGAGGAGGGGGGAGAGAAGGCATTCCATAAAGGAAAGGAATATTCAGGATTTTTTTTCCAGGAAAAGGGTGGAGACCTTTCAGAAGAGCACAGTTGGCCATGTTGTATCTTTATATGGACTTTTCATTTCTAATCCTGGTGTCATGGGGTGTGTCCTCTGGGATGCTAATATATTAAAATGAGAATATAATGAGACTTGGGTTACCATTAAGCAAAATCAGTCACTATGTTGGATCAAGCTTGTCTTTGGTTTCTAAGCCATAAATACTTTGGGAATTGGCCTCACCATCTTCTTGATAGTCCTTGTAGCCCTTATAGTTATAAGCATATAGCCTATAAATGCTGATCAGATGATTCCTGATTGACTGGTTTAAAGTTCCATTTCTGGGAGAGCCAAACTGTAATTAGGTTTGGTGACATGGGGCTTAGCATAACTGACTCCATTTAGGGCTTATTGTCTTGTTTTTAACATTTTCATCATCAACATTATCATCCTTGGTATTTATTGAGCTCCTACTCATATGGCAAGCCTTTTTAAAAAGGATTTATAGTGTTATTTAATTTAATCCTTAAAATATCCTAGGGAGTATTATCTTCATTTTACATTTGAATGGACATATTAAGGGATTGAGGGATATTTTATTGCCCAATGCCTCACATATAGTATTTAGGCAAAGGTTGAATTATATCTGGTCCTCTCTATTCCAGGGCATAGATTCTTGCCCATGAGCCTCTACTAGTGAGTGCTGGGCTATAAGTTCATGGCATTTAAAAATAATTATTGATGTAAATGAAATTTTGCATTAAAAAAACAGGTTAAAACATTAAACGAATAAATGAATTTTACCAAATGAATAAATAATACCCAATTCTTTGCTAATATTTGCCAAAGTATTTTCCCCAATTTTCAGTCTTCTAAAAGCATATATTTTATAAAAGACATGCATTCCTAGTTTCCTACTTATAAATTACAAAAACAAAATAATAAAAATAATAAAATAACAAAATGTTAAATTAACTCTGTTAGTTTCCTATTACTGCTATAACAATTACCGCAAACTTAAACATAAATATTATCATATAATTTTGGAGTTTGGATGCCTAAAATCAAGGTGTTGGCAGGGCTGCATTCTTCTTGAGGCTTCCAGGAAGATCTATTTCCTTGTTTTCTCCAGGTTCTAGAGGACATGCATATTCTTTGGCGTGTGACCTCTTTTTCCACCTTCCAAGCCAGTAGCATAGCATCTTCTATCTTCTCTGACCTCCTGCCTTCTTCCTAGAAGGATGCTTATAATTACATGGGCCCATTTGGATAACCCAGGATAATCCCTTATCTCAAGATAATTGATGTAACCACATCTGAAAAGTTGTTTTACATTTTAGGTTCATTTACTTTTTGTTCACAGGTCTGGAGATTAGATGTGAACTTCTTTGGGGGACCATCATTCATTCCTCCACAATGACATACTAGTATAAATGATTCATCAGAAAATGCCTTTGTTTTTTTTTATCATGTAGAGTCCTGATACACGAAACTCATGCAAGGGGCTCAGCCCTTGCAGTCTCGGCTTTGTCTGGAAGGTTGTCCAGACAGTCATTCTGCTGTTTAGTCTAATTAGCATATTAGCTCTTTATTATATAGGATGGTTATTGTTGTTTAAATTCTTGATAACAAAATAACTATATTTATGCACAGCTTGGTTACAAAGGAAATGAAGAAATAGGTATACCCTAGAAAATAGGAATCATGATGTGTTTGGCTTTTCTCATTAACTTACCAAATTTGAAAAATAAATATAATTAAATATCTATAAGATACCATGTTTAGGTTTAATTTTGAGATGGACATTAAATAATACCATCAATGCTAAACACAATAGCAAGTTTTCTCTTGCATTTAGTCTTATGAAGATCTCAGAAGTATTTTTTCCTGAGACATATTAGTGAATTACTATCAGTTATTCTGATGCATACTAATGCACATTTAACATTCAGCTGGTTTTTTTTTTTAATTGGGGAAGTTCAGGAAAATGGGTGATAACCTGGAAAATAAGTAATATTAATGATATTAATTATTTAAACTCCTCTGAAAATAATACATGTTGTTATTAACCTAAAACATGCAATTAAAAAAACACTTTTCTCCTTATCTTCAAAAAATCTGGAGAATATATTTTCTTCTAGTAATTTACATTGCTTATAAGTGCCATGTTGTTTATTGTAACAAGAAATTATCACTGTTTTCATAGAGAATATTGTCTGATGTCTAGACACTGTCTTAATCTTTACCTCAAAAAGTTCTGGAGAATTTGTTTAATTCTCATAGTTTAGATTGCTTTTAAGTATCATTTTTGTGTGTGACAACTTTGTCATTGTTTCATAGAGAATACTGTTGTCCTATTTGTAGACACTGTCTTAGTCTTACCAATGAGTGTTTGGGAATGCAAATCAGATCAAATTCTATGAAAAATATAAGAACTCAAAATATTTTTTGCTTGAGAAAAGAAAGGCAGTTTTCAAAGATTTAAAAATGGTATTTTTCACTGACACTAAAACTTAAAAACCCTAGATTGTAAAGTTAGAACAGTATAAAAAGAATGCATGAATCTTATCCTCGCTTCAGTAAATGGCAGTTTTCTTATACATTATCATATTGAGACTATATTCTTTATTTTCATTGTACTTAAAATAGATTTTCTTTGGAGATAAATTCATTCTCACAATAATTCTACAGCTGGAGATTGGAAGCACATTTTAAAAATGCTCTTATTTCTGAATGGAAGGCAGCATTTTTCCCTAGAAAGACACCATTTAGATTTCTCTTAATCACACTTTTTCTTTTTTTCACAATAAAAGAGATATTTGCATTTGCTTCAGTGGTTATAAAAAACAAAGTTATTTCAAATTGTGATTACATCTAACAATTAAAGAACACTTTCTTCAACAATGTTTCTCTCCATTTGAGAATATATCAAATGCCTACTTAATTGAGAAAGGCAAGGAAAATGCCAACTATGATCTGTTATTCTGGATCCTAAGCATGAAATATAAGATAAATCAGGCTTAGTCTTACCTGCTATCCAGGCATTATTTTAATATTACATAATGAAATGGATACAGAAGGAAAGTAGAATGCTTCTTTGTTGACAGTACCATTAAAGTGTATTAAGTTCTTGCTACCTGGTAAGATTCCCTTAATATTTCCCACTCTTATACATTAGGGAAATAACATTCAAGATCTAAGATTGCAGAAGTAATAAGTGATAGAGCTAGCATTCAAATTCTGATCCTCTTGATTGAAATTCCGTATTTTCATCACTCTATTCTGTCACAAAAGAGAAAAGAAGTTCGCTTTGAATCCTGTCCTCCAAGAAACAAATAGTGAAAAAATAAAACAAGGTAAGGTTCTATGTTATGTGGTGCAATGATAGTTGGATAAGCAATCAGAACTCCAGGAGTAGAGAAGAGGGACTTTGATGTTTAATGGACAAGAGGGTGAAGAGGAGATTCTTATACATTTTATGGTTCTTGAACTGGTTTCGAAGTTAGATAGGGTAGTCATGAAGGATGGTGGAATGTATTATGGAAAAGGGTAATAGCTGGAACAAAATAATATGTGGACCTGCGATGTTAGCAGGTTAATGGAAGCACCAATCTAACCAAAAGGTTAATTTTGAATTAACTAAAAAGGAACAATGGACTTAGATGTGACCAGTTAGAGATGGAATACATAGGGAGACAATGGCCAGAACCATTTATTACAATAGAACTCTAACTCACAATCTGCAGCAACCAGCCCAGAAGCCAAACCACAACCTTTAGCAGTGAGCTCCAAATTGCCAGGTCTTGATTAATAGCTGCTGGCTTTCCTAATTTGTGCCCCTGCTTCTAGCTTAGAGCCAATGAGAGGAGGCCAGATATGATCCCCTGACCAATCACATAGGCTGCCCTGCTTGAAGTTAGCCTGCCTCCAGCTTCCTATGCCAACTACCATTAGTCTGGGCACACCTTTTCCTTTCTCCCACTCCTGGGCTGCCTTGAGCAGAGATGAGATTTCAGACTCCCCACTAGTCCTCTGCTAACTCCACCCTGTTCTTTGCACTCTATGTAGCCTCTACTGAGCACACGGTAGCAGGCTTATTTCCACTGGAGGGGGGTGAGATTTGCAGTTTCCCATTTGCCTCCTCTGACACTAGCGTGGAGGATCAGATATGCCTCGTTACTGCTAAGTGAAGTGGAAATCCAGGATCCTTGCATGTCCCCAGTGACACCATGGTCATTACTGCCGGCCAAAGAGGAACCTCCTAGCTCCTCTCTGTCTTCTCTGATACTACAGCCATGGGGATGAGGGAGTGGGAGCAGTTCGCCATAGCCGGACAAGACTTTCTCATGTCCCTACCTGACTTTGATGACAGGGTTGGTGGTGAGACTGCAGCTTTCTTCATGCTGTTTGTTGGAGTAGAGAATTTCTTGGCTAAATGTTTGTGGGGGTTGTTTTGTGTCTAACGAGTTGCCCTTCTCTCCCTGTCTTTATCTAGAAACAGAAAGCTTTTCTTGGGCCTCTTTCGTTTGCTCCATTGGCACTTCTGGGTTACGTGAGGCAAAAAGAACACCCAACAAACATACCAGCACATTGTTCTTCAGGTGAAGTCACTAATCAGACTGCTTTTTTGTCTCCACTTTGTAGTCTTCTTAGGTTTGTTTTGGACATATTGTCCAGGATTGTTAGCTGAACCAAACAGGAAGAGGCAAAAGTGTGTCTATCCCATCTTGTTCTGGATAGTATTAAAAACATACTTCTGTTAAATATTTAAAACATACCTTTTATATATTGCTCCATACCCAGGTTCTAAATATCTTATTTATTTGGCAGATATTTTCAGAAGTCCAGGTTGACAATTAGGTATGTCAGTTCTTTATAAGTACTTCGTGGGATCTCTCTGAAGTGTGAAGCTCTCTGTAGTGTCAAGATGCTGGTAATTATAAGAATACAAACTAGAACTGAACAAATGTCAGGCAGAAACTTTCTTAATCTTGATCACAACTAAGAAGTCAAGCTATCTCAGAAGCAACTTCAGGATATTAGAAGTGGAGTGCTATTCTCCATAAGAAAAACACGTGTTTGAAACTTTGGGAGTTATGCCTAATTTAAGACAATATCTGAACTCTGGGAACGTGGTATGGTACCATATGGTCCAGGATGGTGAATGGTTGTTTCACAATGAAGATAAAATTATGTAGTGCTGCAGAACTTAACAGATTGTGAAGCAGACTGTAAAATGAAGTGATAACATAGATCCTAAAAACTTCCCTAGTTAAAAGTGAGTGGAGAAAATTATGGATCAAATGTTTTGGTCATGTTGAATTGTGTTCTGAGGTAGCAAGGGTGATTGGAGATCATCTCCCCCCACTGAGTGTGAAGAGTGGCAGATGTCAATCAGAGGGGATATCAAGGCACGAGGATCTGCAGCCTTTATAAGCCATGGGGAAAAAGAACTCAGTGGGACTCTTCGCCCTCCCCATGTGGGAGTCAGTTCAGGGACTCTTTTCCCCCCTCCCTACTTGGGAGTCCATTCTGTGGGACTCTTCCCTCTCCCCACTTGGGAGTCTGTGCTTGTTCTTCAATAAATCGGCACCTTTGCTATACCACTTTCTGTCCGTGGATTCATTTTTCAATTCCAGCGGACAAAGAATCCGGGTTCCAGTCCAAAAATTGGGTATCAGTAGCAAAGGTAATTGGAGATCATCTCCCCACACTGAGTGTGAGGAGTGGCAGATGTCAAATCTTTCCTGTCAGAGAGGAGCTTAGGTGTTTTCGAGGTTCATTGACACAAAGGGATAGAGGTGGAAACTTGACTAGGTTACAGGGAATTCTTGTCCCTATAGCATTAGTGGTGTGCAACACAACAAAGAGAAGAGAGTAATAGAATGAAATATTTAGCAAAGCAGAGAGAAAGGACCAGGGATTAAAATGGATGACTTAGGGATTTTAAGAGCAAGGGTTACATATTAGTAATTGTGGGTGAAGGATAGAGCCTCCAGTCCAGGTGTCTCACATCCACTGTTAGATAATCAACCCAAACATGCTACTTTATTCTTGGACTACATAACCTTTGTCTGTTGGACATGGAAAGTTATACTCCTAGGTTAGAATAAGGACCTGAAACATTATATTTCTGAAGATGTACTAAAAAAATGCCTTAAATAAAATGTAATAATGTTTACTTTTGTACCCATCAAAAAAGTTATTTCTGTTTGTAATGATAATTTTATTTTGCATAGTTCTAGTTTTGTATCTTTTTTTTTTGAGGTCTGTATATAATTTATTGCAAAAATATTGGTCTTAAGCTGAATATTACTAAGATATTTTAGATTCTTCACCATTTTCTGTCTTCTCTTAAAATATTTTTCTTTTTATTCACTCTGAGTTGATATCCGACTCCCTGTCATTGATCATGCTACATTTACTGCGAACTGAATTCCACCAGCCAGTTCTTGATGACTCCTTCTACCTGTAAGACAACACAATAAATCATAAGGAAACCACTCCTACTAAATAGATATTTTCTGTAGAATTTTGAAAGACCATAAATTAATTTTTTTAAGTTTAAGAATTATGGGTACAGGAGTTCCATCCCTAGATAAGTGTAATCAGTACCCTCCACACACTCTCTCCCTCTGAATGCACTATAGAACCTTGAAATACGTATCTGGTGGCTGTTTGAGGGTGCAGAACCACCTCATTGGCTGTGGGCTATTGCTTTTTCTCCAGTATACTCTGTCCTGTACTAAAGCCCACCCCAAATCAGGAAGTTAGCATTGGCAGTACAGAGTGAGTTTTAGGAGAAACCATGTTTTCTGAAGCTCAGAAAAAATGGGGACATTACCCCATATTTCTTCTTCCACATGCACACCAACCCTAAAGGAGTTCTGCCATGGGGGTTGTGACAGTACCAGCAGCTGGTCACCTAAAATTCTGAGGGGGTGAGGGGGGGTCTTCCATTCTGAGCTGAGAAGCTGGGTTCTCAAGAGAGTGGATCAAACTTTCACTGCTTTGATTCTCCTTCTGTCCTGCTGCTTGGCTTTAGATGTGAGAGCATTTTCAGGAAGTACACAGTAGCATGAATAAAAGTGCAGCTTTCTTGTTATTTTTTTTAATTCTACTTTTCAATGACTGTTTACATTCAGTGTTATTTTGTATTAGTTTCAGGTGTACAGCACAGTGGTTAAATAATCATATACTTTACAAAGTGTTCCCCCTGTTATTTCTAGGACCAGAGTACCCATCAACAAACAAGTGATTGACAAATATATGGGACATATATAGAATGGAATATTCTTAGCCATAAAAAGAATAAAATGATGAACTTGTATGCATATATGCATAACCTGTGGACACAAACCATGGAGTGGTGAGGGCCTGGGGGCGTGGGGATAGAGAAGACTGAAAGAGGTTAGTGGGGCAAAAGGGAGGACCTATGTAATGTAGATTAAATAAAGATTAAAAAAAATGAAAGCTTACCATTTGCAACGGCATGGAATGACCTACAGTGTGTTATGCTAAGTGAAACAAGTCAGTCAGAGAAAGACAATAGCATTTGATTTCACTTATATGTGGAATTTAAAGAACAAAATAAATAAAATTGAAACAGACTCATAGATACAGAGAACAGACTGATGGTTGCCAGAGGAGAGGGGACTAGGTGAAAAAGATGATGGGATTAAGAAGTACAAAAGCACTTTTTTTTGGTCAGAGAACAGAAATAGGAGTCCCAGGCACTTGTGATGTATTTGAAATATCACAGAGAGGGATAAGTGACCCCCAAGATCAGTTTATGAATGTCCGGGATCACCTGTCAGCTAATCTAAAATCTCATGCCAATGATTTGGGAACAGAACATGTCCAAAGAGCACTGCAAACACTTTGAAAATGTAACTGACTCTGAAACCGCAACATAAAGAAGGCTGGTAGCAACTTTAAGCTGTTTTCAACCAAGTTAATAGCCTGATAAAACAAACAAAAGAAATCAACATTCTCTATAAGATTGAAACAGCATCCAGAGTTTCAAAACATAATAGTCAACATGTTCAGGATACAATCCAATATAACTCCACATATGCAGAGCTAGGAAAAACTGAAATCACAAAAAAGACAATCAAAAGGCATCAATACTAAGAGGACACAGATGTTAAATTAGCTAACATATTAATTTTTTAAAAAAATGCTCCAAAAAGTAAGTACAAATTCAGACTTGAAATAAGAAGGCAGACAGTCTTAGCCAAAATTTAGACTATCTAAGGAAGACCCAAATGCAAAACTAAAAAAATACAGTAAGCAAAATAAAACAATTACTGGCTGAATTGACTGAGTAGCAGAATGGAGACAACAGGAAAGAAACAGTAAATTTGAAGATATGTTAGTATAAATTATTCAGCTGAAAAAATAGTGTCATGAGTCGAAAGATCAAATTTTAATGTCATCTAAATCCCAGGAGAGAATGTGCAAGACATATATTTATATAATATATTCAGATAGATCATGAAAAATGTGTGTGTGTGTGTGATGGCTGAAAACTGCTGAGAAAATCAGGAACAGTTACTGGTTCTTCTCCAGCTGAGACCAGCTTTTCTCCAAAGGGAGTTGTTAGAATTCCTAGTCTCATTTTACCTTAAATCAGTAGGGAGCGGTGGAGGAGATAGAAAGGGAAAGAATAAGGGAGGGGAAGGGCAGGTCAATATAAGGAAGCTCAGGGAGCAAAGGGTACAGTGGAGGAGCTCTAGAAGGAGGAGAAATGAGGTGTAGACATTTATTAGCTGCAGAAGCGTTCAGTACCTGACAAAGTTTGGCCCAATATTATAATTATGTCCTTCTGTATTTATTTATAGGCCAAAGATACTAGTATATGTTGGAAGGCATTGATATAGGCATCAGGGTTATCAGAGTAACTCCCGAGATCTGTCTTAATTTGTTTTAATTCTACAAGTAAGAATATGGACAGGCTGTGGGCCATATTCTTTTGGCACCTCCACTAGGGGGCAGACCCTGAGCATGGAAGGTAGGGGATTGGCCTTTGAGGTTCCTATGATGGGAATTATTTCCCCAGGGAATGGAGGCAAGGCCTGGGGAAAAAAAATAAAAAGAAATATAAAGAATGGCTGTAAACTTTCCAAATGCGGTGAAAGACATAAACGTATGGATTAAAAAAGTTCAACGAACTATAAACAACTCAAATTCATGCCCACATACATCATAACCAAATAATAAAACTAAAGTAAAAAATCTTGAGAACAAGACATCCAAAAAAATACGTTTCTTATAGAGAACAATTAGAATTATTATTGATTTCTCTGAAATTATGAAGGCAAGAGGGAATTAAAACATCATTTTTAACATAGTGGAAAAAAAAGAATTTTTAACCCAGCATTCTATATCCAGTGAAAATATTCTTTAGGAACAAAGGTAAAATAATGATCATTGATATAAAAATAAGAGCATTCATAGCCAGCATCCTGGCCCTCAAGGAATTTCTGGAGAAATTATTTAATTCAAGGGAAATGATGCCAGGTAAAAATGTAGAAAATTAAAATAAAGAAGCAATACAAATTATAAATACTTGAATCTATTGGTTTGTATTTCTGTACTCACAAATCACCACAAACCTTGTGGCATCAAGCAATACAAATTTATTATGTCATAATTTTGTTACCAGAGAAAAACCTGTCTCATCTCCCCCAATTGCGAGTGAGTGTGGAGTCCTTGTGATATGCAAGGAAATGAATTTTCTGAGATTCGCACGGGCAGATGGGCTATGCTAGAAAGCTTTATTTCCGTGGAATTATATCCTGGGCTTCCAAACTCCCATTCCCCTTAGTCCAGTAAAAGAAGTGTAGCTGGGGTTTCAGTAGGGCTAAAATGAGAGCCAGTGTCCAGGGTTTTCATTCCATGTTGCAGCCAGATACCATACAGCATTAGGCTAGCTGCAGTCCTTCAGCCCATTGTGTGTGGGGTCCACATGGCCTTGGGCCACATGGCAGAATGCTAGGAAGCCAAGTGTGAGCCATGAGCCAAGTGCCAAGAGGCACCAAGGGAATGAACTTCAGGGGATTAAGTATTCCAAATCTCTGCAGGCCTGTAGTGGCCATGCCCATTCTGGCCCATGACCTTTGTTCCCAGGTGTGACTGACAGGTAAGTATATTCCTTATGTCATCCCAACTTTATATAATGTCTGGCCTTCCCTTTACTTCTTTCCTGTTATTAATAACTAGTTGATTTCAAAGGGATCATTTTCTGTAGGGCAGAGGTCTGGCACAGCATGACTTGATTCTCTGCTCAGAGTTGCACCAGGCTATAAATCCTTCTCTTCCAAGCTCACTGGTTATTGACTGAACTCATTTCTTGCTCATTCTTTCCATGTCACCCCTCAAGGCAACAGTGTTTCAAATCTCTCTACCTTCTCTTTCTGCCACCAGAAAAGGAATCCTCCATTGCAAGACTCATGATTACATTGGGCTTACCTGGATAATCCCCCTGTTTACCATTGTTTACTAACCTTAATTATATCTGCAACATCACTTTGCCATGTTGATAACATCAACCTAGGAAGAACACCAGTGAGCAGAGATTGTGAAAGCTAAATGTCAGTTTACCACTCTGGGTCAGTAGCATAGACTATTCTCTTTTGAGTTACTGAGAATATGTTTTAAGAGTAAAAACAAAACTACAAATATTTGTGCCTCCTCTTTGTATCCATTACCTTTTTTTTTTTTAATAAATCTTTATTGTTCAGATTACAGGTGTTCCTCTTTTTGTTTTCCCCCTATAGCTCCCCTCCACCTGATTCCCCACCCCACCCTACCCCATGCCCTTACCCCCTGCCACTGTATTCATCCATAGGAGTAAGATTTTTGTCCAATCTCTTCCCGCACCACTCACACCCGCTTCCCCCTGAGAATTGTCAGTCCACTCCCTTTCTATGTCCCTGATTCTATTATATTCACCAGTCCATTCTGTTCTTCAGATTTTTTATTTACTTGATTTTTAGATTCACTTGTTGGTAGGTATGTATTTGATGTCATTTTGTTGTTCATAATTTTTATCTTTCCCTTTTCCTTCTTCTTCCTCTTCTTAAAGAATACCCTTCAGCATTTCATGTAATCCTGGTTTGGTGGCGATGAACTCCTTTAGCTTTTTCTTGTCTGTGAAGCTCTTTATCTGACCTTCAACTCTGAATGATAGCTTTGCTGGGTAGAGTAATCTTGGTTGTAGGTTCTTGCTGTTCATCACTTTGAATATTTCTTGCCACTCCCTTCTGGCCTGCATAGTTTCTGCTGAGAAATCAGCTGACAGTCGTATGGGTACTCCCTTGTAGGTAACTAACTGTTTTTCTCTTGCTGCTTTCAAGATTCTCTCTTTGTCTTTTGCCCTTGGCATTTTAATTATGCTGTTTCTTGGTGTGGTCCTCTTTGGATTCCTTTTGTTTGGGGTTCTGTGCGCTTCCTGGACTTGTAAGTCTATTTCTTTCACCAGGTAGGGAAAGTTTTCTGTCATTATTTCTTCTAATAGGTTTTCAGTATTTTGCTCTCTCTCTTCTTCTGGCACCCCAAAAATTCGGATGTTGGTACGCTTGAAGTTGTCCCAGAGGCTCCTTACACTATCTTCATATTTTTGGATTCTTTTTTCTTTTTGTTTTTCTGGTTGGGTGTTTTTTGTTTCCTCATATTTCAGATCTTTGGTTTGATTCTTGGGGTACGTTGATCTACAGTTGAGTTTCTGTATATTCTTTATTTTAGACAGTGTATGCTTCATTTCTGACTAGTCCTTTTCCATTTTTTTGGCATTCTCATTAAGGTCCTTGAAGGTCTCACTAAGCTCCTCAGAAGTGTCCTCAAGTTTCTTGGTGGTTTTCAGAAGATTCTTGAGTAACCTTATAAATGTGGTTCTGAACTCTATGTCGTCCAATAGTTTGCTTTCCTCCGTTTCTTTCATTCGTGACATGTTTCTTTGTTTCCGCATTTTGGCTGCTTCCCTGTGTTGATGGAGTGGCTTTGTGTGGTAGGTGACCTATAGGGGGCAGTAGCTCAGCCTCCCCAATCACCTGATGTGGACGCTCTTGGTACACCCCTTTGTGGGCTGAGTGCAAAGTCTTGGTGTAGTTAAGCCTTAATTGCTGTTGGTACGCTGGGAGGAATTGACCTCCAGGCCAATCGGCTGTGAGGACTCGCTGTGTCTATAATGGAAGAACTGCTGTGCTGGAGACACGCTTATGGTGCAGGACTTGTTTCAGTGGGGCTTTGGTGCTCACTGAGTATGCCTCTTGAATGTGTCACTTATGGATGTGAGGAGTTGAAATCTGGTTTCTCACACTGACCACTAGGTATACTGGCTTCTGGATCTCCAATGGGCTGCAGGTCAGCTATTGTCTGAGTCCACCCAGCAGGAGCTACAGTGAGAGCTACAATTTTCTCCTCTTTGCTTGGGGTTTGGAGGTTTTGGAGCTGTCTGACCCAGGCTGCAAGTTTGCTAGGTTAAGCTACGATAGGGCAGGCCTTTCTTATGCTAAAGCTGCTGCTTGGAGCGTGGGTGGGTTTGTAGGTTGTGTGGGGCGGGGTCTCAGGGCATCACTAGGCTAGGGCGTGGCAAACAGCAATGGCTGCTAGTTAGCTGGCTCTGTGTCTCCCACTGCGTCGCATGCCCCAGCGCAATAAACAATTATTCTTGTGCACAGCTCAGCAAGCAGGCCCCCCTCACTTTCCGACCTGATGGCAGACAGTCCAACTTCTCCCCATAGGAGTTTGGGTCCCCCACGTCTCCCCAGAAACTGTATTTCAGAGTACTTGGGGGCTTGTCTCCCCTTTGGGTTGAAAAAAGCAACGCCTGCCACCAGCCCGGATCACTCGCCTCCGTACCTCAGCTTTTCAGCGCTTGTGCACGTCTCAATGCTCTTTTCTCTTTCCTTCTAGTTGTAGAACTTCCACTTAGCCAGCTTTCCTGTGGTTCTGGGTGATAGACGTTTTGTCTTTTAGTTGTAGTTTTGAAATTGTTGTGCGAGGCAGCAGTTTAGGTGTTTACCTATGCCAGCATCTTGGATTCCCCAGTACCTTTTTTTAATTCCTAATTGAAAATTGCCAATTGATGAACTTTCTCAGGATATTCACCAAGTATTGACCAGGATTCTTTCATTACTTAATTGTAGTCATGAAAATATTTAAAGGCTATCAATTTAAAAAATTATGGCAAGTAGCAGAAAACTAATTCCAAGATGTGGTACTTATATGAACATTTAAGTCATCTACCAATAATTTAGAAGGTAGATTGTTTCAGGGTTTCATAATTCTGTGATTTAACAAAGACACCAAGACAATAGGATAAATCTTCCCTTCAGTGATGATAATAATATGATTATGTATGATAATGGTTTTATATATTTGTGGGGCAGTTGGCTATTTTGCTTACTATAATATATATTTAAGGAAAGAGATCCTTTTCATCTGCCTCATCCTTGAAACTACCCTGACTAGTATAATGTCAGGCATACAGCAGGAATTAAGTACATATTTTTTGAATGAATAAATGAACCTTTTAAACTTCCCTGTAATTCTGACAAATAGAAACTGAGAATTCCTGTAAATGTAGGTTTCTATCCTTTGATTTTAGACAAAGATGCTTGCAGTCAATGTACATAGTTTATTTTTAGTTTCTCAGAACTTAGTCCTAGTTAGGTGTTAGTAGGTTTCAGATTATTCAAAATAACCTTAGCTTGCATAAATGTTTCTTAGTAATTTCTCTGTTAGGCATTGCATCATAACTAAAACAAAACAGAGCAATATGTGTATAGATGTGTAGATTATCGAGGGGACAAAAAAATATAAAGCAAAGAGACTCCTATAAAGAGAAAGCACTAAACTTAAAGAAGTCATGAAAGACTCCTTGGAGGAGGTGATTTCTGAGCTAAGTTTAAAGGAATAAAGTAGGGAAATGAGATCTTTCAAAGGGAATACTTACTGTGCAAAAACATGGGGCCATTCCTATAAATTTTCTTAAATAAGATGCTTGCATTGGGTTCTAGGCAAGAGACAAAATTCAAATGAATAGATTTAACAAATAATTTTTCTATAGAAAGCTTCCTATTTTTCCTTTCTACAATGCCATTCTTTCCTTATCCTCCCCAGAAATATTTTCATTCCCATGCCTATTTTTAAATTATAACTGTTTGTATATATTAACAATATATGCATATACAGTATACATAAATTATATATGTATATATTTTAAGCATTATTTTCCATATTTTAGCATTGTACATCATTCTATATTTATCTTTTTATTTTCTTTCAGTGTTATATTTATGAAATTTATTGATCTTCATTAAGTGTACTTGTTTATTTAGTTCTATTGCTATATATTATACCATTAAATGAATACAGTATAATTGATTTAAGTTAATATGTTGAAATTTTAGGTTTTAGTCAGTTTTATTATTTTATATATAATGCTTCTATGTGTATGTTTTCTGTGCACATGGACAGGCATTATTTTTAGAAAATATGATTAATCTTAGAATGACTGAGAGCCAGGATATGAACATGTTCAAGTTTCCAGACATTAACAATTTGCTTCCCAAATGTGTTGTTATAATTTCAATGCTCACTAATAATTACTATTATCTTCATGTTCTTGCTAACAACTTATATTTTAAGAGTTTAAAAATTTTAAGAGTCAGCTATGTATAAATCAGTATCGCATTGGTCTTGTTTTTTTAAAATATATGTTTTATTGATTTTTTACAGAGAGTAAGGGAAGGGGATAGAGAGTTAGAAACATCAGTAAGAGAGAAACATCCATCAGCTGCCTCCTGCACAACTCCTACTGGGGATATGCCCGCAACCAAGGTACATGCCCTTGACTGGAATCGAACCTGGGATCCTTCAGTCCACAGGCTGATGCTCTATCCACTGAGCCAAAACGGCTAGGGCTGGTCTTCTTTTTTTGTTTGTTATTTTTGTTGTTGACAGTATTACAGATGTCCCCCATTCCCCTCCCCCTTTGCCCATCTCCACCTAGCCCCCACCCTACTTCCCTCTGGCCATCCCCACCCTGTTGTCTGTGTCCCAGGGCTATGCATAATCTTGTTTGACTAATCTCTTCACCTTTCATCCAGTCCCCCAAATCTCTCCTCTCTGGCACTTGTCAGTCTGTTCCTTGTATCCATGTGTCTGGTCCTATTTTGTAAGTTTATTTTGCTCATTAGATTCCACATGTAAGTGAGATATTATGGTATTTGTCTTTGTCTGACTAGCTTATTTCATTTAGCATTATAATGTCCAGGTCCATTTATGTTGTTGCAACAGGTAATAGTTTCTTCTTTAATTGAATTTTTATGCATTTTCCTGGTTATGGCTGCTGTAGTTTTTTTTTTGTGACACTATTAATGGGAAGGAAATACTAAGAGTCACCCAGTGAGTTCTCTGAGTTCTAGACATAGTCTTTTGTCCCTAGTATTTGCAGTAAGCAACTTTCTTCTTGGTGATTGGGATCAGTTACACCACAAGTAAAGTAGTCCTGTTTTCTAGTCAGTTCATCAGGGGAGAAAAACCCCAGAATGTCCAAGTAATAGTTTTATCTCATAGTTTTATGGAACCATTGGTTTATCTCCTGATGAAAGCATCCTCCCCTTGGGAACTATCATCTCTAAACCAGAAGAGTTTGTAGTTGCTAACACTGGAAACAAAAATTTTATGAATGAACTAGAGGAAGATTCCTGCAAGAACAGGGCTTCCAGCGGGCTTCCCTCCCGCCACTGCCACCCCTCCCCCACCCCCGTGCTTTCCCTCCAGCAGCAGCCACCGCCACTTTGCTTTCTACTTTCGCTCTTCCTTCTATGCTGTCTTCAGTCTTCACTACCTCTGCATATGCAAATTAACTGTCATCTTTTGTTGGGTTAATTTGCATACTTGCTCTGATTGGCTGGTGGGCATAGCAGAGTGATGGTTAATTTGCATGTTTCTCTTTTATTAGTGTAGATTATTAAATAAAATGGTGAGAGAAGCCATTTCCATTCCTTATTCTTATATTTGTTATTTTTGTAAAAGGGAAGATATAAAGCACCTTATAATGGTCCCTGATATGAAGCATATACTTCATCCTATAAGACATCTGTCTTATCCTATTTTTTAAGGATGTAGACACTTAACTGTCACCATAACGGTCTTCATTAAATCAATTCCATTTTTCAATTAGAACTGGGTTTCTATGTGATGGGGTATATAGTAAGGCTACTTAATTACATAGGCAAGAGCCCATAGCTACACTTCCTTTGCATTGAAGTTAGTTCCTTTATCAGAAAAAATGCTGTCAATACCATGGCATCATCACTGAATATGGTGTGAGATATGAATTTTCCTTTTCTGTCTGTGATGTTCTGTCACCAGCCATGGACTCATGGAATGCCTTATCCCCCTTCATGTAACCATTGGAGTTTCATGACCATGCAATAAGCTGCTACGGTGACCACGTTGTTCATTAACTCATTGAGCAATCACTGGAGAGAACTGGCTTGGATAAGAGGCTGATTGAAATGCACAAATAAAGTCATATTGTCCACTGCAGGAGATGCTCTTAAGTGAACATTGAAATAGGACACAGATATCTTCACTGTCTGCTCATTCTGAGCAGCATATCAACAACTTTATTCCCTACCTTTCCTTGTCACCAATTCCCTAATTCTGTCCTTTCAATTTAGTACCATCCACCAAAACAATATCAACTACATATGAATAAATTAAAATTCATATTTCTGGTCATAATTATTCCAGAAAAAATTGACTTCAAAATGTACCATGTGAAGTCTGCTTACAGAGAGGATTTGCATTATTTTACTATTTCTGGGCTACCCTTGAGTGGGGAAGTAATGCCATAACTGTCCCCTTTCAAATGGTCCCTGTATATCTTGTAGAACCAAGAATTTAGAAAATCAGAGAATAGGGTCCTTCATGGCTAGACATCTCTGAAGAGATGGCAACCATGAACACATTGAAGGTAGCACTAGAGATGAAGAATTTGGCCATTCTGAGCCACGAGACCCAAGAATTATGGCCAATAAGGTGAAAAGAGGGATACCAGTGACTAAATTGCAGTTTATGGTGCCACTCCCTCATCATTTTTCATGTGTTTGGAGTCTCCCCAGCCCTTGCTAAGTATTAAGTATTCTGGTGGTGCTAAGTATTATGCCTTCTTACAAAGGAGCCACAGTCTGCAGGATCACCTTTCAGTATCATTAAGTAGGACAAAGAAGGTTAGTTTGGAGCTGAAAAGTAATAAATTAATAACTGACACACCTGGATTATTACTTAAAATAGTTTCAAGATATATTTTATTGGATTTTCAAGTTGCTTCTTCTGTTTATTAACTTTTCCCATTTTTTCTTATTAATATTTATCTTTCTGAAAACATGAAGATTTGTCCTTCATCTGTTACATGGATTAT
This sequence comes from Corynorhinus townsendii, assembly GCA_026230045.1. NCBI lineage: Eukaryota > Metazoa > Chordata > Mammalia > Chiroptera > Vespertilionidae > Corynorhinus > Corynorhinus townsendii. The sequence goes on from JAPDVU010000004.1 coordinate 135,416,022, forward strand.
GAATATTTTCTCCCAGTCTATGTCTTATTTCCTCACAATATGTAGACAGTTTTACTTTTTCTTAATACTTCTTTGTCTAAAATTATGGATACTAATTTTTCATCTGTAATGGAGGTTGCAAATGTCTCTTCTCCGTATCTGCCTTGTCTTTTTGTTCAGTGATATATTTTGCTTCACAAATATTTGAAATTAAATGTAGAATAACATTTTTTAATATATCTTTCATTTTGAAATAATATTAGATTTACAGAAAATTTCAGAGATAGTATAGAGTTCCAGTATAAAACACTCACCTGATTTCTGTCATTGTTAACATCATATTACCCAAGTGCCTCTGTCAAAAGTAAGAAATTGACTTTGGTGTGTTACTATTAACAAAACTCCAGACTTCATCTGGACATCATCTATTAATGTCCTCATTCTGTTGCAGAATCCAATAATTTCCATGTCACTCCAGTGCCCTTTAGTCTGTGGCAGTTTCTTAGTTGTTTGTTATTATTTATAATTTTGATTATCTTAAGGAATATCAGGCCCACATTAGATCTGTCTTATATGTATCAGGATTAGACTGGGGTTATGGGGTTTGAAAAGGTATGTATCACAGCCATACATACCTCTCACATGATATCAGAGAAATGTTCTTCCTCTCACATGATATCAGAGAGTACATGATCTCCATATGACAGTACAGATGTTGATTTTGATCATTGGATGAAGGCAATTTGCCAGGTATCTCCACTGTCAAATTAGTATTTTTCCCATTTTCTTATTCTGTTCTTTAGAAGTGGGTCACTGAGTCTAGCCCATCCACAAGGAAAGGGAAGGACCAGGACATAAACTCCACCTCTTGGAATATATATAAATAATTTGGGATTCTTCTGTAAAAAAGCTATCTATTTTCCCTTTGTTTATTTATTGGTATCTTTGTTTATTCAGCCGTTAGTCACTATTTACATCAGTGTGAATTTAGGGATATTTATTTTATAATTGGAATTATGATCCTATGCTACCTTGTTTATTCTGTTTACAAAATTGTTCCAGCTTTGGATATTGGGAGCTTTGTAAGGTCGGTTTCTCTTTTTCTTTGAAATACCCCCTTTTTATGGTCTGTTTCTTTAGCCTGTCTTTACTTTCTGATACAGTATGATGCTCCAGGCTCATTTTATATTTTCCCAGCCCCAGCCCTAGAATCAGACATTTCTCTATGAATTCTCATTCCTTCTACTTGAGGTTAGAAACTAGAAATTAGAAACTAAGGTCTGGGCTCTGGGTATGGTCATTGCTAATAGGTTGTCATTGCCTCTAGGACCTTCTGGCAGTCAGAGCTAAGTAATGCATGTATGTATACTGATCTATAGCTATAATTTTCCCCACCTGCCTGCTTATTGAGCTACCCTCTATTTATATTTCTCCATCCCTCACCCTCTCTTATTTCCCTCTCTCTCTACACACACACACACTCATAAAAATATTTGGGGGGGTGTATTCAGTTGAATTAATCCATTCTTTCTCCAATTAATACTAATGTTTCTTTTAAAAAAATATGGTTTTATTGATTTTAGAGAGGAAGGGAGAGGATAGAGAGATAGAAACATCAATCCATGGATCAGCTGCCTCCTGCATGCCCCCTACTGGGGATCAAGCCTGCAACCTGGGCATGTGCCCTGACCAGGAATAGAATGGGTGACCTCTTGGTTCCTGGGTTTACCCTCAACGACTGAGCAACACCAGCTGGACATGTTTCTTTTTTAAAAAATACCTATTTATCTATTTGATCTTCCATGCAATGATCCACAGTATATGTGTGTGTGTGTGTGTGTGTGTGTGTGTGTGTGTGTGTGTGTGTGTGTGTGTGTGTGTGTATGTATGTATGTATATATTGCCACCTGGATCTCCTGTGGTGTGGTAAGTGGGGTGATATAGACCTTGGTGGAGGAAATCCAGATCATGTTCTCTATGCAGTGCTTCAAGTCAATGACTTTGTAGAAGTTTGTGAACCTTCAAAGGAAACCCTACATGAAATAGCTTAAGGAAAGTCTATAGAGAAATGTGGTTCTTATATATAAGTGCCTCCCTCCCTCACACTAGTGTTCAGTATACAGGATGGGGCAAAAGTATGTTTATAGTTGTGAGTATGCAAACAACAGAGTTAATTCTTGCATTATTTTTTATTATTGTATTATTTCCCATATGAGCAACTATAAACCTACCTTTACCCCAATCTGTAAATCCCAGTAGTTTCAGAGAGACACAAGGTTGTTTTTTCTTATATATTTGGTAACATCTATTTCTGAAGCCAAGTAAGATTCAAAAAATACCTTGGGAAAAAATCACTTGAACATTGGATTTATCATCATATTTTGACATTTTTTTAAAAGAGAGGAAACAACTTATGTTTTTGTTTTTATTCATTGATAAAAGCCCTGTTTCCTATTTGCACTCCAATAATTATTACAGTGCCCAGTAACTTAATAAAATTGGGGATATTGTACATATTTTTGCAATACTGAGTACTAGATACTTTTCAAAGTGTTTTGAATGTGAGTGAATAGACAGAAACTCATTAACATCCAGAGATAAAATTGCTGATTTTGCCCCTGAAGGACATAAAGACAAACACACACATAGGCACACACACAAACACACACGTTGAATTTCAATTTACCCCTTCCGGAAAACCAGAAGATTATCATATTTCTTTGTTTACTGGAGCTATAGCACCATGACTATACTTAAAGAATAGTGATATTAATGATGACCTGGAAAGATATAACTTATTTTTATGAGAGTACACATAAAAGCAGTGTCCTCACATTGCGTATTCTTGGATTCAATATTGATCACACTCAATCATCCTGACTAGCATAAACATGCTCATACACTTTTATTAAAAATACTTTAACTTGTCAGCCAAAGCCTTATAGCCTATACTTTCTTACAGGATACTTTGGTGCTCTTTATTTCACTTAAGAAACTTTGAGTTCTATCAAAATATTAAAAAGAACTTTAAGATAGCCATTGTTGATAGGAGGGAAAAAATAGAACAAGATAAATGGGAGTATGGTAACACAATCAGCTACAACCAAGGAACACAGGACAAGAATAATCTAGACTGTCAGCAATACTGCCTTCTTGTTTCTCCTTGAGGATGAATTGATTATCAAGGATTAGTTATGCTATAGAAATTAGACCCTAGGGTAAATGTCACTGCCTCTTGGACAATGACTACCTTTCAGAGCTGAACATTGTGAAATCTGGATTCTGTGTTTCAGTGAGCCATGGAGTGATGTCACATCCTTTGCTTCCCTTTTTTGTGACTTAGTGAATTGATTGGCCTGCAGTAACTGGCTTCTGTTTTTAATTTAAAGAGGCATTCAGTTGTATTCATAAAAGAATAAATGTTTACCTTGATTTTATTAGTGTTATACATCTCCTCATAGAAATCTATTTTTAATAAAAATCTGTTTTCTACTTACCTAACCATCTGTCAGAAAAGTTGATTATTGTCCTGTAAATTCTTAACAAAGTTGATTAACAAAATACCACACCGGGTTGCTTTGTATTTTTCAAGAATCAGCATAGTATCTGCATCATCTTAATATATAAAGGGGTAATATGCAAATTAGGCCAGATGCCGAAACGGGATGACTAGACAGGAGGAGGGGCCGGGCATGGCCCTGAGCCTGAGAGAACAACACCCAGGGGTGCCTGTTCCAAGCCTCCGTGGCGCAGCTGGGGGCAGGACACACACACACACACACACACACATCCCCCCCCCCCCCCCCCCGCTCTGAGCCTCCACGGTGCAGCTGGGGGCAGGACACACACACGCGCGTGCCTGCTCCGAGCCTCGGCGGTTAGACAGTGGCTTAGGGAGCGGGCCTAAGCCGTCAGTAGGACATACCTGAAGGCTCCCAGATTGTGAGAGGGTGCAGGCTGGGCTGAGGGACCCCCCAAATGCATGAATTTCATGCAACCGGGCCTCTAATATATATATTTCTGACTGGGAATCGAACCATGACCTTCTGGTTCGTAAGTCAGTGCTCAACCACTGAGCTATGCCAGCCAGGCTATTATTTATTATCTGTATCTATATTCTATAATATTGTTACCAAAATCATCCCTATATCATTGAATGCTATTTTGTATATGTTTTCTTCAACTAAAATTTATATTTTTAATCTTATTGTTCTTTCATTGTAATAAGAACACTTACTATGAGATCTCTACCCTCTTAATTTTTAAGTGCATAATAAAAATATTATAAACTATAGGCACTATGTTTTATAGAAATTCTCTAGGATGAAATGTATTAAGTAAGAGTTTATTTTTAACAAATATTATATATATATATATATTTAAATATTTTGTTTTTTTAGAGAGAAAGGAAGGGAGAGGGAAAGAGAAATATTGATGTGAGAACACAACATCCATCTGCTGTCTCCTGCATGCCCCCTATTGGGGATTCAGCCCACTACCTGTGCATGTGCCTTGATGGGGAATTGAACTGGCAACCTTTTGGTGTATGGCCCAGCCAACTTAGCCACACTGGCCAGGGCAATAAATACAACATTTTATGATGTAATAGTACAGCTCAAAGTTTGTTCAGCTGAAGATATGAATTGACTAGCTCTTAACTTTTCAAATGAGAAAACATTTCATACTTCCATGCATTCAAAATTTTGGCTAATTACAAGATTTGTTTGGAACAATGCATACAATATAGGAAAAATAACTTATTGTAGACTTGTGTAGTAGAATCTATCTTCTTGTTTATGTATTAGCTACTGATTTAAAATAAAATAAAACTTTTGCACCGGAATCACCTATATTTTGTCCATCTTGCATTCCATCTCCCCTCGAGATTCTCCACTCTGATTACTGCTGCTTTAATCACACTGGTACCCAGGGGCTTGCTCATTCTTTTTGTAAAAGACTGACCTCAGGGTGAAAACAAATCTCTTACATTAGATTTGTTGGAACAACTGAGACTTGAAAATGTACTTTTCAGTAGATTTCAATACTAAGGAAGAATAAGAGGAAAATAAACAAGATGCAAGGATCATTGAAACCATATAGCTAAGTATTATTGCTAAGTATTATTGGATGTATCTTCCATTCTTCAACCTCTCCATGGACATATTGTTACTCTTACCTGGACCATTTCTTAGGATTGGCAGTCCCTTTGCTTGGCCATTTTGCTTTACAATTTCTATCCCAACTCTCAAAGAAGGGCCAGCCTTCATCCTTTCTCGTGTGATTTCATTCCTAACCATCTGGGACTCCATCTGCAAAGTGCCCCTGCCACTGATTGAAGATCCATGTTCGTGTTTCTAATATACACTGTTTGCATGACATTCTTTCTCCAGTCTCCATATCCCTTTGAATTCACCCCATATCCATTGCCAAAGCTGTTTGATAGCTCTATCCTGGAGTTTCTGCTGTTCTGCTTGGAAAGCCCTTTACCTTTTGTCCTCTTTGCCAAGACCTGATCACCTATTCTTCAATAGCACTTTATTTTCCACCTTCATTGAGACCCTTTATGAACATGGCCTAAGCAAGGGTTTTTTATTTCTCCATCTTTTGTGTCACCAACATATGTTGAACCCATCTCTCTGATAGATGACACAGGCTAGTGACATCATCATTCTGCATTTCATTTTTCCTCAGAGTGAAAACGTGGATGCTAATAAAATCCATCTTCCTGTTTTTTCCCCTCACCTGAGTATATGTTTTTATTGATTTTTATAGAGAGGAAGGAAGGGATGGATGGAGGAAGGGAGGGAGGAGAGAGACAGAGAGAGAGAGAGAGAGAGAGAGAGAGAGAGAGAGAGAGAGAGAGAGAGAGATTGGTTGCCTCCTGTATGAGCCTTGATCAGGGATTGAACCTGTAACCCAGGTATGTGCCTGGACTAGGAATCAAACCCACAAACGTTTGATTCTCCAGCCAGCTGAGCCAACTGGCCAGGGCTTATTGTTTGTTTTTTTTAAAGACTGAATGAGAAAAAGTCACATAAAGTGTTCCTATGTGTGCATATACATAGTGTTAAAATTCTAGGTATTGATTTAATTATTATAATCATTATGTTTATCTTACCTTTAAGGAAAATACACTAAAATCAAACATAAGCACACATACAAATCACACACACACGGATAAATTTAGTAACCCTGAAAAAGAAAATATTATGTTTCCCTCTACCTATAAAATTGGAAATTGTTTTAAAGAGCCATCTAAGTGCAAGGATGTTATAAGAATTTCTGATTATTTACCCGGATAAGCATTACATTTTTGTTGTGTTTGTTATATCAAATATTAAAGGAAATATAGAAGTTTTCTTCACTTTCTTTTGTCCTTTAAAATTTTGGTGCCAGGGTGCCTTTTTGGCTGTTTAGAGAAATCCATAGATTTCTCTAAAAGTAATAGGGAATTTATCTATATAAAGCTTTTAGCACCCCTTCTCCCCATTTTCCAAGTAAATAAGGACTTGATTGAAGATATTGATAAGTAGCAGAGCATGTATGTTTTGTGTTAAAGTGACAGTACTTAGAGTCATCCTTCTCTTTCAAGAACAATCATGCTAATGGGAAGCAGGGAGCTCTGAGTCCAGGAGCCAAAGGGAAAATTCCTTGAGGAAGATGTATGCCAAGTCAACATGTGTGTGGTGTAGGCAAGAAAAACCCAGACAAAGTCCATCTTCTTGACGTTTATCAATGATTGTGCCAGGTCATTGTTTTCCCAGCTCCTTCCGAGATGGGAGGAGACTCAAGTGTGACATGGCTCGCTATGGGCATGGGTGCGGCCCCGATGGTAATACTCGTCACTTAGGGGAAGGTTGTTTTATGGACCAGAAGCTGAAACCATGATGGACTAGGCTGGGGACACTTTGCGGGGAATGTCAGGATTTTTTTCCCCTGAGTTGGAAGGATAAATTTGCTGGGCTGAGGCTCTAACTTATATATATTTTTCAAACAGCTTTATTAAGTTATAATTGATATAAACTGTACATAGTTATATCTTTCAATGAGTTTTGACATATGCATTCATCTGTGAAACTTAAACCACAATCAAGATAATACGTATATCCATCACATCCCAAAGTTTCCTTGTGTTCCTTTGTTTTTGTTTGATTCTGTTTTTATGGTAAGACACAATAGGATTTCTTGCGTCAATACATTTTAAAACATTCAATACAGTAGTGTTAACTATAGGCACTATATCTTCATTACAATGTTAAATATTATTCACTGCTGTCAAAATTTGGAAATAATCCAACTGTCCATCAATAAATAAGTGGATACATAAACTGCTGTGTACATACCATGAAATATTATTCTACCTTGAGTAAAATGAGGATATCCAACTACATATGACTAATGGATGACTCTTAAGGATAAGACGCTAAGTGAAATAAGCCAGTGACAGAAGGACAGAGGCTGCATGATTTCCCTCTACCCGGTTTCTAAAATAGTCTCAGAGAAGCAGGTATGAGAATGTGGTTTCCAGGGTTTAGGGGGAGGGGAAAATATGAATTGATGTTCAACGAGTATAACGTTTCAGTGATGCAAGGTAACTGTACTTTTTTTGTATGTTGTGGATTGTCCTCTTAGATGAGTGGTTTTTCTGAGGTAGCTATTAAAATTAATATTTTCAAGAGTCTTGAGTTTTCATAGCATGAAGGCAGAATTAAGTGAATCCATATAACAACACTGTTCATCTCATAATTTCAAACAAAACTTTAAACAAAGCTTTAAATATCACTCCAGGGAAGTGTTATTTTGTTTGTTTTGATGGTGTTCCTATCAGCTTATTCAAGACTGCCAGTGATAATAAAACTGCATTTGTTGGTAAGAGTGTCTACCGCCCATTTCCCAAAGCCAGATTTGCAGGTATTAATGAATATTCTGTCTCCTGAGAAGCTTCGAGTGTGGCAGCTCTGGTCAGAGCACATCCACTCCGTGCCCAGTATTCAGGACACAGACAGCAAGTCTAACGTGCTGAATGTGCACAGGCCAGATGTAAGCTATTACACACAATTAGCGATTCCTATTCCAAGGAGCGGCTTTCCGTGCCGATGGCAAAAATGGGAGATATAATTGCACTGCTTCAAGCTTCAGCCTCTTCAGCTGAATAAGATGTTTCGTGATTTCCCCGGGAGCATGAGGCCTGACGCTGAAATACATTTCCTGACAGATTGACAAATAGGGCAAGCTTTTAAAACATATTTCAGATTCTAGAATATAAAACAGGAATAAAGTAAGGGTTTATTTTCTCTCTCCAGTACAAACAAATTGTTTTCAAAGGAATTATCTTCTTTCTCTAACATTTCCATTTTTTTTGTAAACATGTATTTGTTTTCCACCTATTTTGCTTATTACAAAAATACATAAAAAATCTTTAAAATTACATTAGTAATGTAGTCTATGAGTATTAAACCAAGCAATGATCAGCTATAACAACTTATGGGTGTCCGGGTTTGGGGGGTAAATATGAAAAATAGCCACGTGTTTTAGCTTATGAGTTATTTATTGTGGTATTTGTTATTGTGTTCCCCCACTCCCCAAAGATGTCTACACACTAATCAATGGAACCCGTGCAGATATTGCATTATGTGGCAAGAAGGACTTTTCAGATGTTATTAAGGCTAGAGACTTTTATATAGCATACTATCCTGAGTGTCTGGATAAGCACAGTCTAATCACATAAGCCTTTTAAAGCAAAGAATTTTCTCTGGCTTAAGGTAGAAGAAAGATTGGCAGAAGTCAGATTTCAATCATGGAAACACCTTTTCTGGCTTTGGGACACAAGGGCCAGGGCCACGGCATGGCCTCCAGAAATTAAGTGTGGCAAGGAAATGAGATTCTGCTAGCAGCATGCCTGGGCTTCGAAGTAGATTTCCCAGAGACTCTTGATCACAGCCCAGTAGTGGATCAAGTAGTGGTGTCTGTAACCTAGACAGGAAAAACCAGCTTAGCCAACCCAGACTCCTGACTTACAGACCTGTGAGATAATAAACACATGTTCTTTTAAGGTGCTAAGCTAATGGGAATTGATGTCAGACACAGGAAACGAATACACTGATTTATGGTCTACCTATTTTCAAAAACGATTTAAACTGCATTTTAATATAAACAGAAGCACTATTACATTACAATGAAATGTCAATAATTTAAGATTAATTATAAAATCTTAACATCTGTAAAGTAAGGATCACTTTAGCATAGCGATAAATCCTGCTAACTGAAAACATACCAGTTTTTCTGGAGAAATATAATTTTTCATAATTTGTTACAAAAATAGAGACTGATACATTTTGATTAGATGTATGAAGTAACAGGACTAAAAAATTATTCTGTTTGAGGTAAGAAAATATATATGACTTTAGACTACACTGGATGAATAAATTATTTGGAAGAAAGCTAGAGGATAGAAAGGAAAATATTGACAGAGAAGAAGTTAGAGTTAGAAAAATATTGAATTAAGGGAATAGGGGTGATGGGTGAAATTTGCCTTGAAAGGAATAGGGATATTGTTTTATCTAACTCAAGAGGAAATAAAACACAGTAAAAGAAATGTTACTGAGATCTTAGTATGTGTCAGACATTAATGCATGCTAATTCATTCAATGTTCCTGGGATGCACTAGGCAAACATTATTATTCCCTTTTCAAAAATGATAAACTGAGACTTGGGAGTTTAACCTGTATATTCTCTATTCTCCATCAGCAGAATATGGGAGCCTTTTATAGCAAAAATATATTCACGTTATTTTTCTACTCAAGACCTCCAATGATTCCGCATCCTACACACATCAAAACCAATGTGCTCTGGCTTACGAGGTCCACCCACTCTGACTTCTAGGTATTGGTCTGAACTCATCTTCTTTTTTATGGTGCCCTCTGCTTCAGCCTCTTGGCCTTCCTTCTGCTCTTTCCAAATGCTCAAAGTTCACTCCCCATTCCAAAGCCTTTGCACCTCCTTTCTACCAGGAATTACCATCACTTCTTATCCCACTCCTCAATCATGCTTCTGCTCAAATGTTATCTCTTCAGAGTGGTTCATTCTGCCTGTTCTGTTGAAAATTGTTCTTCCGTCATGTTTTGTTCCAGTATTTCACTATTTACATCTCTCCATCTAGCTACTCATATAACTTCTGTAACATCCACTTGAATGTATGTTCCACAGGAAAGGCACATTATTTTGCTTGTTCTGTATTGGAGCCCCAGAGTCTAGTTGGGTACCTGGTACATAGTAGCTGCTCAATAAAAATTCATTGGATAAATAAATAAACAAGAGAAGAGTCATATAGCTAACAAATCACAAGAAGCTTAGATCCAAAATTCTTTTTCTTTATATTCCATCCAAATAAGAGAAGGTGCGGATTTGCATATCATGTGGTCTTGAAGTGTCCATTAATTAGCAGATAGTATTTTCCTCAGGAATAGCGTTTTCCTCAGGGGAGCAGTATAAGCACATCCTGACATCTTGACTTTTTGTTGTGGTTGTGAAAGTCATAAATAAAGCTAGGCTTAATTGAATATTTTACATTATATTCCCTTAAAATGATAATTGATAAATACTTAAGAAAGATGGGCTTTAAAGGATTGGAAAAAAAGGGAATAGCAAAATTCAGGCTTAGTGACTAGAAAACCTGTATTTTAAAATTATATTACACAAAATTTAAAATTTTACCTAGAATTAAAAATCAACAACATGTTTTTGTTTCAACAAACTTATTTTTCAATTTGGTTAACTTGTGGCACTCTGAAGGCTATTTAGATTCTCCCCCCCCCCCCCCCACTCTCTCTCTCAGAATTTCTTTGCACAGGAAGATACTTCTTTGGAGCACAATGTATTTTCCTAGATAATATTTATTATTTAGGAGTTTGCAGAGGAAATGTCAGTTGAATGGATGAGCTACACTAGATTATACGTCTGAAGAAATCAATAAGTACATAAACAATATCACCTTTGGAAACTAAGTAGCAGATTTGTTGAACACTCTACTGCTTAATTTACATTACAGTTTTTTTTATGATGAAGTTTACTTTGTGACATTTACTATTTTATTAATCTTTTCTACTTCAGGGAAGAACAAAAAATTTGCTTAGCATATGGAATAAGATTGTTTACTTTTCATGCACTTTGATTTTTTTAAGAATAAGAAAAACATTGAGTCACAAAGCAGTTTATGCATGAGCACAGTAATTCTTCATTCTGTTTATTGAGGGCAAGTTTGAAATTGAAATGCCATATGCCATTATGAGGAACCAGTAGTTTATACATGAGGGCAGTTTGCTGGGATTAATGTCATGAAAATGCTTAGAAGAGCAAACAAAACAAAAGGTAATATTTCTACCTATTGTTATTTTGCATCCATTTAAAATGTTGTTTTTAAAATTTAAACTTAATAGTAATAATAATAAAGATGATAATAGATTAATGATAACTTCTGTTATTTCATTATTCCATAAATTTAACAAGAAAAATGAAAGTTAACACTGTCTTTCTATTGACTTCTTGGGCTTATAAAAAGCCATAATCCTATAGCCATAAAATCAGCATAATCAGGAAAAAGTAAGTAAATCAGAATCAGACTGAAGTTGATGTGATTTTTGTTTGAAGTTTTAAAGCGTTTTTGTTTATTTTGCCTGGTCTGTTTATCAAAAAAGTTAAGTGTGTTTCTTCCATGCATAGGATACATTATCCATCTATCTATCTATCTATCATCATCTAGCCATCCACTCATCCTATATATCACTATATAAATAATATATATCACCAAATAAGTATTATATATGGCCCCAAATAAATACTATATAATATCAAATAATTTATATAACAACAAACTGCAGGAGCAAAATATTGTTTCCAAATAACATTGTTTCAAGTAAATGACTACAAACCTGAGACAGGGAAAAGAGGATATATGTTAATTAATGTTAAGATAAAAAGGGATACTAGGTGTTTAATTGCATTTCAGAGAGAACAAAAACTTTAAAATTGAAATAAAAACTCTGGTATTCACTTTTTCAGGTCGATTTTGATTTCTTCAACACTAATAATATTTTATTGCATACAAATTAAGAAAAAATTCTGAAACATAAAGTGATTTAATTCTCAATATGTTGGTGAATTTATTCTGACATTATGTAGAGCTGCTTAAAAGTTGTAGTAATCAGATTGCAAATAAATAGTTGTAGGCAATAAATATTAGGAAACCTGGGTTACAACCCCCTTTAAAATTTTTGGGAGCTGTAATAAATGTTTGTACCCTGTTACCTCATTTGGAAAATGGGTAAAATAATATTATTCCATTTCAATAAGATTTTTAGGAGAATCAACTGAACTTTTTAAAAAATATGAGTGAGTGATAAATCTTGGAATGAGGACATAGCCATAGAAACAGTAAAGGCATGCTTGTAATCAGAGAAGGATTACATCGCTGTTGAGATATTATTGCAGTTTCAGCATATAGATTTGTGGTAGATGTTATTCAGAGTGCAGAACATGGTGGGAGGAAAACTTTCAGAACAATAATTAAGATGCAATCTATTACCCAGCAGCAGAAAATATCAACCTAAAAGGAAGAAAAAAATTAAGTTAGGATGGAGGAAAAAAAGAAAAAAGAAATGGAGAGAATTATGTGCAAATAAAAGAACTTTGTTACTTCATAAACGATTGACTATGGAAGGAAAATAAAATAAAAAATCAGCAATATTTGTGAGCATCCAAGAGTCTGAAACCAGTTTTTTTGAAGAACCATAGTGTAGTGTCTTTAATCATAATAAACTGAAGTGAAATGAAAAGAGATGTTTGTAATAACTATATTCCCTTGAAAGAAAAATTATTTGCCTCTATATTGTAATCACATATAATCATATTACAATTTTGTTAAATATATTTTTAATTGATTTCAGAGAGGAAAGGAGAGGGAGAGAGAGATAGAAACATCAATGATGAGAGAGAATCATTAATTGGCTGCTTCTTGCACACCCTCCACAGGAGATTGAGCCCACAACCTGGGCATGTGCCCTAACCGGGAATTAAACCAGGACCTCCTGGTTCATAGGTTGATGCTCAACCACTGAGCCATGCCAGCTGGGCTAATCATATTAAATTGAGTTAGGGGAAATGTTTAAATGGCTTATAAGCTCAAGTATATATTATGTTGGGTTATTATCTGTCTTAACTAGAGACAGAATTGATTAATATTTTTAAAAGATTTCAATCATAATGTATATTTATTTATATCGATTTTAGAACCTAAATATGATTATTCACTTATTTTGCAGAGTCCGCAGAGTTAAGTTCAAGTTTGGTTTCTGCAAATCTTAATTGTTTCTTTGTTACTAATGTCCTTATTAATTCCAAAATCAGTAGGAATTAAGATACCTAAGTAGGCTTATGGATACCACATAAATGAAGGTGGTAGAATATAAAGATGGTGTCAGGATAAAAAAGGGCAAAACTGTGAATCTTGGAATATGGTACAGAACAGAGGGGTAAAAATCAGGAATTCATCAGTTGTTCTACCTTGCATGTGTTACTTACTAATTTTGGGTGAGTATCTTAATCTCACTGAACCTCTCAGCCTTGCCATGTGAACAATGGATAATGCGTTATGTGCCCTTAGAGGCAAAAACTCCTAAATAACCAGGTGATGTATTAAAAGTCCTTTGTAATATATGATAAATATTATGTACATGTAAGGTACTATAACTCTTCCTGAGGGAACTTTGTGCTGCTTCCATTTCAGGGCAATACCATGATGCTCTATTTAATTCTTTAGCATGAACTAGTTGCTATAGATGACATTCATATAGGGCTCTGGAAAAAAGGTGATATTCTAATACTCCAGAGAAAAGACAGAAGGGTTTGAGATCTGAAATGGAGATTATACATGGGAGAGAGAATTCTGGCACGTAGGGAATGGAGTTAACCACCTGCCAGGTATGATTCACAGAGCAGAGAAGGATTACAGCTCTATCGGGGATAGTCAAAGATGTGCTATAAATGTGAATGAAGAAAATATTTAAATGTAAATATACAGTCAGAAGAAGAATTCCAGCGTGGAGGACAAGGGCTTTCAGGAAAAGAGAATTTTGTGTAACCTCTATGAGAAAAGAGGGGGGTCATATATAAGTCAAGTAGTTGAAAGCTTATTATAATCACCCTTTCTCTACATAGGTCTTGTATAATAGATTTCCAATCTTGAAGACTCTGTTTTAATATTAATGGTTTAAACTGGTGTGTGTGTGTAGGGAGGGCATTCATAGGTTTCTATTTGGCAAAGCAAATCATGAATTCCAAAGACAGTTGAATTTTATTACTCGCTGGGTCTTGGCATCCATGTCCACTATGAGATAATGTAGGGCAATGAGTGCTATGATATGAAGAATTTGACAAGGCAATAGTCTGATGGTTAAGGTGAGGCATACCTATTTTTCCTTTGTTTTCTATTTGATAAGATTATAGGTGGCAGCTTGTTAAATTTAATGAGATCCCCAAGTATATCTGTAATTAGAGCCTCAGTATTGATTAAGGCCATCAAGGTTGGAAAATAGGTCTATTTCAGAAGATGTTAAAGTTAATTCAAAACCTATTTTGTGGCAGTACAAAAGATAACGGCACCATTTTTATCAGTAATAGTATATATAAATAAATCTTACAAATTAGTAATAGGAAGACAATTCAATAAAACTGGAAAAAAGATTTGAAGGGACATTGCCAAAAAACAGTTAGATGACCAATAAGCTCATAAAAAAGATGCTTAACATTACTAGTCATCAGAGAATAAGATAAACCACAATGAAATTCCACTATATACTCACTAGAATAGCTAAAATAAAAAAGACTGACACTATCCAGTTTTAGTAAGAATATGGAGTAATCAGGACTCATACAATGCTAGTGGAAATACTGTCAGAAACACATGTTTAGCAGTATCTTCCATGCCATGGAACACACACTTATGGTAGCAAACAGCAATCCTACTCTGATCTTTTCCACAGAATGTGAAAATATTGGTCTACCTAAAGATTTCTGTGTGAGTAATT